>JARQOC010000002.1:0-165937 GCA_033576535.1 Allobates femoralis
TGGTATGCTGTCTGGGGTCAGTACTATATGGTAACACTGATGTGTCGATATGAGGCCACGGGTCAGTACTATATGGTAACACTGACGTGTCGGTATGATGCATCGGGTCAGTACTATATGGTAACACTGACGTATCAGTATGATGTCTGGGGTCAGTATTATATGGTAACACTGACATGTTAGTATGATGCCTTGGGTCAGTGCTATATGGTAACACTGACATGTCAGTATGATGTCTGGGGTCAGTACTATATGGTAACACTGACATGTCGGTATGATGCCTCGGATCAGTACTATATGGTAACACTGACGTGTCGGTATGATGCCTTGGGTTAATACTATATGGTAACACTAAGGTGTCGGTATGATGCCTTGGGTTAATACTATATGGTAACACTAAGGTGTCGGTATGATGTCTCGGGTCAGTACTATATAGTAACACTGAGGTGTCGGTATGATGCCTTGGGTTGGTACGAGTTTGTAGATACTAAACATGTTACTTTGACTGTTATGGGTTTGAGCAGGAGCGCGCCACAAGTCCCTATTCTTATATCTACTTTCCTGGACTTTTACTGTTATGTAAGTACAGTAATAAAAAAAAATTCTGAAGTTTTTATAGAAAAAAAACTGAATTAGTCCTTACCGGTAATTCCTTTTCTTGGAGCCTTCCACGACATCATTGGAGGATGTCCTCCACGCCCTATTGGGGGACAGGAACAAAGAGAGGTTAAAAGCCCCTCCCCTTCCTCAGTACTCCAGTGTTTACCAAGATCACCCTTAGCCATGGATTACCTGATACAAACCGGAATCAAACACCAACAAGGGGAGGAACTGATGCTGTCGTGGAAGGCTCCAAGAAAAGGCATTACCGGTAAGGACCAATTCAGTTTTCTCCATTCGCCTTCCACGACAGCATTGGAGGAATACCACCGATACTCCTCAGGGTGGGACTATTGCCTGTAGGACTTTCCTACCAAAGGACAGATCCCAACTGAAGAACAGAACTAACCTATAGTGGCGAGAAAAAGAGAGGAGAGGCTGCCACGTAGCCGCTCTGCAAATCAGCTCCGATGAAGCTCCAGCTTGCTCCACCCAGGACGTAGAAGCAGCCCGAGGTGAAGGAGCCTTCAACCCCAGCGGAGGAGCAAGGACCGGAGCGACGTAGGCCTCACAGATCACCTTTGTGATCCAGGAAGCGATGGTAGCCTAGGAAGTCTTCTTCCCTGTATTTTTCCCAAAATGCTGAACAAAACAGGTTCTGATCTAACCTCCAGGAAGCAGTCTCGCGGAGGTAGTGGAGGACAGTCCGACGAACATCAAAGGAGTGAAACACGGCCTCAGCCGCATTAGCAGGAGATTGACCAAATGAAGGTAGAACCACAACCTGGGACCGATGGAAAGCCGACACAACTGTCGGAAGAATAGATGAATGCAACAGAAAAGGAATGCGAACAACGGACACCACGAGGCACGGAGCCCGGACAGAGAGTGCGGACACCCCAAGGCACGGAGCCCGGACAGAGAGTGCCTGCAGTTCTCCAACTCTGGAGCAGAAGTGATGGCCACAAAAAACGGCCCCTTGTGAGAGAGACGTAAGGGATGCAGCAGACAAGGGTGCAAAGGGACTTCGAGAAAGCCCGTGGAGAACAATCTTCAAATCCCAGGGAGGGACAGAAGGCCGAAACGGGGACGCCGCCCCCAAGCAGAAGTAAAAAACAGCTTGATCCATCGATGGGAAGCAAGATCCCAGGCAAAAAGTGCCCCAAGTGCCAACACCTAGACTTAAAGAGTGCTCGGCCGAAGTCTCAAATCCAAGCCACGCTGCAAAAACCCAAGAGTTGGGCCACATGAGGATGATGCATGGCCGGGATGGAAGGAGCACACCAGGACAGGAACTGATTCCAGCCCTCCCAGAAATAGCGTGCGACACAGGCTGCCTGCCCTGCCGAAGCATGCGGATCACTGCCTGGGAGAGACCCTTGGTCCTCAGGATCCCGGCCGCAACAGCCAGGCCGCCAGATAGAGCCACCGAAGGCCCAGGTGAAAGAGGACCCTGGGACAGTAGCTCGAGACAGTGGGGTAACCTAATCAGTCCCTCCAGGCCCAGGTCTCGGATGGCATCGTACCACACCCGTTTGGGCCACAGGGAGCCACCAGGATTGTCGACACCCCCTCCGCCCGAATCTTTTGCAACGCCTTGGGAAGTAGCGGGATTGGAGGAAATGCATACAACAAACGGAAGGCCCAGGGATGGGCAAAGGTGTCCAGCCCCCGAGGATGGTCCGACCGCATAAGGGAGAAAAAAGGGCGGCACCTTTGTATTCGAGCCTGAAGCGAACAGGTCGATCGAAGGGACACCCCAGCTGTCTGTAAGGGAGCGAAATACATCCGGATGGAGGCACCATTCTCCTGGATGGCTCTCCGTGCGGCTTAAGAAATCTGCCTGTACATTGGCCATTCCCTTCAGATGTACTGCCGAGGAGGAGAGAAGATGGCGTACTGTCTACGAAAAGATCAGTCTTGCCAGCCCCTGCAAGTGTAAGCCTCGAGTACCGCCTAGGTACCGCAAGAAGGCAACCGTAGTCACGATGTCCGAAACGATCTTGACATGATGACCCCGGCGAACGTGAGCTGCGCATGAGGCACTTCCTCCACTGCCAGAAGTTCCCGAAGTGTGAAGACTGGCGACTGACCGAGCGACTCCAAATCCACTGGAATGGTGTGCGATCCACCATCGCGCCCCAACCGGAACCGCTGGCATCAGTGGGAACGGAGGTCACAGGAGCCTGCAGCCAGGCCACCCTCGTCCGAAGGTGTCCAGGATTCATTCAGGAAAGCGAGGTTACCATCCGCCCCGGGTTCCAGACCCGCGAGTTTAAGGAATCCTGACGTCTGTCCCAGGAACTCAGTATGTGTTCCTGGAGCAGATGGGAAAGAGCCTGAGCCCATGCTACCGACTGAATGCAGGACGTCATGGCCTCTAACAGAGACATTGCTTCCCGCAAGGAGGGCGACCTCCTTGGCCGGAAGCAGGTCAGATGCACGCAGCGCAGAAGCTGATGTGCCGCAGGAAGGAACGAAGCCTATCTGGAGGAGGCCAGCAAGACTCCCAAAAATTGACGACGGAATGCCGGCAACCATTCCGATTCCCAAAAATTGGGCACCAACCCCAGAGACTGAAGAATCTACAACGTTTTGGAGACCAGTGTGTGCAGAACCACTGCCGAAGGAGCCACCACCAACATGTAGTCTAAATAGGGAAGCATACATATCCCCTGGGTCCGGATGAATGCGATCATTTCACCCATGAGTTTGGTAAACTCTGGGGGCCTACAAAAACCCGAAGGGCAGCACATTAATCTGATAATGGACCGTCCCGCCTGCCCAGGAGATTGCGAATCGCAGAAAGCGCTTGTGGGATGGGTGAATGGGGACATGATAATACGCGTTCTGGAGGTCCACAAACAACCTGGAGTAACGCCCCAGGCCCTCCTCTCCAGGAGGAACCGGGGACCCCACACCCGAATCCAACAGGTCTCGCAGACCCGACAAGAAAAAATGTGCGAGAGTCCCCCTGAGGAAGCGAGAGGACTCGAAGACACGGAGGGGCTGGCTCTCAAATTCCAAGCGCAGACCCTCCCAAATGGTCGAGGAGGATCCAATTGCACGAGGAGATTGCTTGCGACTGTGGCAGAAACCGCAGGAGCTGCCCCGCAATGGGGAAGGCGGCATTGTTTAGGGGGCGGCTAGTGATGCCGCTGCTGGGGGAGCAAGATATCACGGGTCTTGTCCCCTTTCTGGAATGCCCAGCGACCAGACTTACCCTTCCCATTAGACTGGGAGGGTTGGCTGCACTCAGGCCGAAAAAACTGCCTCCGAAAGGACTTCTGTTCCGGGAGACACAGTTTCCGGTCTGACACCTTACACAGGATGTCATCCAATGCCGGACCAAAGACAAAAGACCTTTGAAAGGGGAGGCCACACAGCTGGAGCTTAGACGTGACCTACCCATTCCACAAAGTAAGCCATACTGCCCTGTGAGCTCTGTTAGCCAACACTGCGCACCTGGCGCCAATGCGGATCGACTCAGGAGAGGCATCGGTCAGGAAGCCCGTAGCACGTCTCAGAAGTGGAATGCAGTCCAAAGCTCCTACCTGGAGCACCCCGCAGGAGGATTCTTCCAGCTGGGTGATCCACTTAAAGAGAGACTTGGATAAAAGCCTCACCCAAAGGCTAGTGGCCCACAGTCACCAGAGCACGGGCCCTGCCAGGGGATAGCCTGCAGCCATCATGTGTCACCTATACATAATGCCTTGGAAGATGTACAGCTTAGGATTGAACCCACAGCCACGGCTGGGTACATGGGGCAAGGTGCAGGTGATTAACTGCTACATGGTTGCTCCAAGAGCAGCCCCACACATGTAGAGGAAATGTTCACCTTTAAAGACAAAGCAGCCGCCTCCCAGGAGTTTTCCGATGTTTTGGAGACTCCCACTCCCGGCAGATGAGAACTCGGATGACCTCATGGACAGGGAAGCCCAACTGCCGCTTAGCCTTCAGGCCTCTGAACATTTAGTCCTGCACAGAAGAAGGGGGTTCCACCACCTCTACTCCCATGGTACCGTGGACAGTCTCCACCAATTCACCCATGGACTCCGTGTAAAAATAGTAGTGTCCAGATTCTCGTGTCAGGACAGAGGCAACAGAGGCAATATCCTCGCCGTCCTCTGATGCTGAGCTCTGGCCAGCCTCCATGAGATCCACAGTCACAATCCTGGAGCTTCCCCTCTTTCAGAGGGGGAAGGCCTGGAAGCTGCAGCAAAACCCAGCAGACGAGATAGAAGCCTGCACCTCTTCCCTAATGGATTGGAGTAAAAATAATAAAGTTCATCTTCTGTCTGGGGAGTCCGGCTGTGTCTGACAATCTCCTGCAAGCTGCTCCTGTGTACTGATATCTTATAATGTCAGTGCAGAGCACAGTGTGGACCTGGATGTTTATAGTCTATGGGGGCGCAGAGGTAGAGGAAACCGTCTCCAAGTGCAGGACAAGAGTATTCTCAACAAAGGAGGTGAGATTTATAGTGTGGAATTCAGATATAGCTAGGATAGACAGACAGGCAAGAAGGCAGACAGACAGAGCGCGGATACACAGCCTCCCTGGCAAATACCAGACCATCCAGATAACACAGAACCCTGGAGGCTGCACAGCAGGAGACAATAGGCTGTTATAAATAATCATTTTTGTGCTCTTTTGCCTCCAGTTTTTCTTTTTTATCTATATAGATGGATGTTCACTCACCGGCAAACGTCCGGATCCCCTCCTTATATTCCTCTAGGACTTCCTGATATTCTGCCCTGAAAATAAGTCACAGTGTGAGGATCTGCTGTATACCCTGTCCTCTCCTGACAAACTCTGTGCTGCTGGGGGATCCTGCTCCATCAGTCTATCCTCTCCTGACATACTCTGTGCTGCTGGGGGATCCTGCTCCATCAGCCTGTCCTCTCCTGACATATTCTGTGCTCCTGGTGGATCCACTCCATCAGTCTGTCCTCTCCTGACATACTCTGTGCTGCTGGGGGATCCTGCTCCATCAGTCTGTCCTCTCCTGACATACTCTGTGCTGCTGGGGGATCCTGCTCCATCAGTCTGTCCTCTCCTGACATACTCTGTGCTCCTGGTGGATCCTGCTCCATCAGTCTGTCCTCTCCTAACATACTCTGTGCTGCTGGGGGATCCTGCTCCATCAGTCTGTCCTCTCCTGACATACTCTGTGCTGCTGAGGGATCCTGCTCCATCAGTCTGTCCTCTCCTAACATACTCTGATGGAGTGGATCCACCAGGAGCACAGTCTGTCCTCTCCTGACATACTTTGTGCTGCTGATAAATCGGCTCCATCAGTCTGTCCTCTCCTGATATACTCTGTGCTGCTGGGGAACCCAGCTCCATTAGTCTGTCCCCTCCTCACATACTCTGTGCTGCTGGGAAACCCCGCTTCATCAGTCTGTCCTCTCCTGACATACTCTGTGCTGCTGTGGGATCCTGCTGGCCGCACATTACTTTTCTGTACAATGTCTCTTTTCTCTTACAGTGTGGACAGGGTGACGTGGGTCACTGGGGGGACGCCGTTGATGCTCTGCAGGGTGTCATGGGTGAGATGAGGGGGAGACGCTGTCCGTGTGTACAACAGGCAACCAGGCACCTCCAGCGTCTTCTCCCTGGTTGGTCCTAGGCTGGTGATGACCCCGAGCCGCGCTCTGCCCAACACCGCAGCGATCGTCAGCTTCATCACCACACAGCGGGTGACTGTCAGGAGAGAAGACAGAACATCAGTGAGAACCACAAGGAGGAGACGAGTGCAGGGGCCAGACCCTGACTCTGGCCGGGGAGAGGGGAAGGGGGGCCCTGACTCTGCCCGGGGAGAGGAGGGCCCTGACTCTGCCCGGGGAGAGAGGGGCCCTGACTCTGCCCGGGGAGAGAGGGGCCCTGACTCTGCCCGGGGAGAGGGGGGGGGGGGGGGGAGGCCCTGACTCTGCCCGGCGAGAGAGGTGCCCTGACTCTGCCCGGGGAAAGGAGGGGGGGGGGGGGGAGGCCCTGACTCTGCCCGGGGAGAGAGGGGCCCTGACTCTGCCCGGGGAGAGTAGAGGGGGGCCCTGACTCTGCCCAGGGAGAGGGGGGGGGAAGGCCCTGACTCTGCCCGGGGAGAGGGGGGGGGCAGGCCCTGACTCTGCCCGGGGAGAGGGGGGGGAAGGCCCTTGTGCTCCTCCTGCTGGAGCTTGTGTTACCTGTGGCTCCTGTGCACACTGGGAGGTTCTGATGCGATATTTACTCCCTGGAACCTTCCAGAGAAGTCTCACAGCTGTGACATCTATAAGAAACCATAAGGGGTTAATACAGCAGTCTGCCAGGTACAGGAAGAGTTAACGAGACCAGAGATGAACTCTGGTGTGCACTGCAGGAGTGGAGGGAGACGCTTCCTCTCTACGTCAGTCCAGCCGTCCAATCAACACTCGTTACGTCATCACCCATCGCCGGTCTTATCCGGTCATGTGACTTCTTGTGTTCTCTGCCTTCTGTAACTATGGAAACAGGCAGACACTTCCGTTGAGAGTGAAGCATCTCGGGACTTGTAGTCCAGTCTCGCGCCATCTTCTATCTGAGGGAAGGAAGAAGTCAATAAGCAGAACTACAACTCCCGACACGACCTGCGGCTCCGCACCTCAGCCGCCAGGTGAGCACAGAGCCGGACCGGAGGATGCTGGAGGAGGCCGGGGCCGCCATGAGAGCCGGGAAACACAGGCCTGAGCTGTACCGCTGGAGGAGGCAGAACCCCGGACCCAGAGCCAAGGTCAGAGCCGGGGAATGATGGTCACTGCTATCATAGGAAATGTACCCTCAGCTTAGATACATCAGGACAGGCTGAGATACACAAGTCAGGCAGTATCACACAGGATAGGATTATATACACAGCTCAGCAGGCAGTATCACACAGGGTAGGATTAGATACACAGCTCAGCAGACAGTATCACACAGGAGAGGATTAGATACACAGCTCAGCAGACAGTATCACACAGGATAGGATTAGATACACGGCTCAGCAGACAGTATCACACAGGAGAGGATTAGATACACAGCTCAGCAGACAGTATCACATGGGATAGGATTACATACACAGCTCAGCAGACAGTATCACACAGGAGAGGATTAGATACACAAGTCAGGCAGTATCACACAGGAGAGGATTAGATACACAGCTCAGCAGACTGTATCACACAGGAGAGGATTAGATACACAGCTCAGCAGACAGTATCACACAGGAGAGGATTAGATACACAAGTCAGGCAGTATCACACAGGATAGGATTAGATACACAGCTCAGCAGACAGTATCACACAGGAGAGGATTAGATACACAGTTCAGCAGACAGTATCACACAGGATAGGAGTAGATACACAGCTCAGCAGACAGTATCACACAGGAGAGGATTAGATACACAGTTCAGCAGACAGTATCACACAGGATAGGATTAGATACACAGCTCAGCAGACAGTATCACACAGGATAGGATTAGATACACAGCTCAGCAGACAGTATCACACAAAATAGGATTAGATACAGCTCAGCAGACAGTATCACACAGGATAGGATTAGATACACAGCTCAGCAGACAGTATCACACAGGATAGGATTAGATACACAGCTCAGCGGGCAGTATCACACAGGATAGGATTAGATACACAGCTCAGCAGACAGTATCACACAGGAGAGGATTAGATACACAGCTCAGCACACAGTATCACACAGGAGAGGATTAGATACACAGCTCAGCAGACAGTATCACACAGGAGAGGATTAGATACACAGCTCAGCAGACAGTATTACACAGGATAGGATTAGATACACAGCTCAGCAGACAGTATCACACAGGATAGGATTAGATACACAGCTCAGCAGACAGTATCACACAGGAGAGGATTAGATACACAGCTCAGCAGACAGTATCACACAGGATAGGATTAGATACACAGCTCAGCGGGCAGTATCACACAGGATAGGATTAGATACACAGCTCAGCAGATAGTATCTCACAGGAGAGGATTAGATACACAGCTCAGCAGACAGTATCACACAGGAGAGGATTAGACACACAGCTCAGCAGACAGTATCACACAGGATAGGATTAGATACACAGCTCCGCAGACAGTATCACACAGGATAGGATTAGATACACAGCTCAGCAGACAGTATCACACAGGATAGGATTAGATACAGCTCAGCAGACAGTATCACACAGGATAGGATGAGATACACAGCTCAGCAGACAGTATCACACAGGATAGGATTAGATACATGGCTCAGCAGACAGTATCACACAGGATAGGATTAGTTACACAGCTCAGCAGACAGTATCACACAGGACAGGATTAGATACACAGCTCAGCAGACAGTATCACACAGGAGAGGATTAGATACACAGCTCAGCAGACAGTATTACACAGGATAGGATTAGATACACAGCTCAGCAGACAGTATGACACAGGAGAGGAGGCCCTGCAGGCAGACTGGGCCCTGCAAGCAGACCGGAGGTGCATGAGCCCGCCGGCTGAAAAAGTACAGGAGGATGGCGGGGGGGGGGGAGGGGGTTTGCAGGCCGGACACAGGGGGGGCTGGACAGAGGGGGGACAGGACACGGGGGGGGGGTGGGGGGCTGGACGAAGGGGGGACAGGACACAGGGGAGGCTGGAGCATTAGGTGATGACAGGCGGGTGCACCGGCAGTGCAGCCCGCCGGCAGATAAATATGATCGGGGGAGGGGGGCGCATGGGAGAGAAGGGGGGACCCTAATGTGTCCTGCAGTGGGAGGGGCTGAATAGGGGGAGGGCACCCGCCGATCGGCCCTCCAGATCTTTTACACTGCCGATCGGAGGGGTCCTGGGCAGGTGGGGTGTCAGGAAGGGTAGTAGAGGTCCCTGGCTAGCTGCAGTTCCAGTGTTTTTTTTTCTAAAACAATCACCGGAGCTGCACCAGCCTAAACACGGGAACGGGCCGAAACACAGGACGGTGTACAACATCCTATGTCGGCAAGGAGTTATGATGCCTATGTAAAATGGACTTTTAACTTTTTCCAAGAAAATTTAAAGGATGTTATTTCTGTTTTTTTTTTTTTTTTTTGTTAGCTCAGATCTGTAGGAGAATATCCTTGAAATTATTTGAAAATCTACAGTGTGAAGTAATGCAGTATATTCGGGACCGTGATGGAGTTTGACTTCATCCCTTAATTAATATCTACTACATATACAGTGTCTTTTTTTTTTTTTGGTGGGGGAAAGGGTCGTTACAGGAGACTCAGAATCCTAAACTTAGCACCACTGCCTGCTGCCATAGTCTTCCCCTACATAATGGAAACAGTGCAGTATATTGGGGACCGTGATGGCGTCTGACCTCACCCCTTCGTTAGTATCTTCTACATAGTGTATTTTTGGGGGACACAGAAACCACGGCTTACTACCACCGCCTGCTGCCATTTTCTTTCCCTACACAGTGTGAAGCAATGCAGTATATTAGGGACTGTGATGGGTCTGACTTCTCCCCTTTAATCTACCCTATATACAGTGTCCTCTTGTCTCGTCCTGGTCAGGGGTGGCACGTACCACTGCGTCCTCCTCCCAGCACTGCCACCATTGTCTCCTAGTCAGAGATCTCTAGATCACACAATTCACTTCTTGCGTTTTTCAGATCTCTACAATTATCTGGAAAAGTAACCGAGAGCACGAACACTCAGGATTCCCTGCAGACGCTTCTACAGAAGGAAGTGGTGGATTCTGGGATATTGGAAAATCTCCGGAGCGAAAGAACCAACGTCCCGAAACACAAAGACCCAAGAGTCACCATGGAAGTGAGACACCAACAGGTAGGGTGAAGAATCGCACGCAGATCTCAAAAATGCTTACACTGCAGCACTGCTCGGTTCAGTAACATAGTAACATAGTAACATAGTATTTAAGGTTGAAGGAAGACCTTAAGTCCATCTAGTTCACCCCATAGCCTAACATGTTAATCCAGAGGAAGGCAAAAAAAAAACCATGTGGCAACACTAAGCTCCACATTGGGGAAAAAAATTCCTTCCTGACTCCACATATGGTAATCAGACTAGATCCCTGGATCAACGCCCTATCAAAGAATCTAGTATATATAACTGGTAATATTATAGTTTTCAAGAAAGGCATCCAGGCCCTTCTTAAATGTTAGTAGTGACTCCCTCATTACACCATCATGTGGCAGAGAGTTCCATAGTGTCACTGCTCTTACAGTAAAGAATCCGCGTCTGTGATTATGATTAAACCTTCTTTCCTCCAGACGTAGAGGACGCCCCCTTGTCCCAGTCTCTGTAGAGGACGCCCCCTTGTCCCAGTCTCTGTAGAGGACGCCCCCTTGTCCCAGTCTCTGTAGAGGATGCCCACTTGTCCCTGTCTCTGTACAGGATGCCCCCTTGTCCCAGTCTCAGGCCTAAGAGTAAAGAGATCATTAGAACGTTCTCTGTACTGTCCCCTCATATATTTATACCTTATTATAAGATCACCCCTAAGCCTTCGTTTTTCCAAACTAAATAACCCCAAGTTTAATAACCTGTCTTGGTATTGTAGACCCCCAGTCCTCTAATAACCTGTCTTGGTATTGTAGACCCCCAGTCCTCTAATAACCTGTCTTGGTATTGTAGACCCCCAGTCCTCTAATAACCTGTCTTGGTATTGCAGACCCCTCAGTCCTCTAATAACATGTCTTGGTATTGCAGACCCCTCAGTCCAATAATAACCTGTCTTGGTATTGCAGACCCCCCAGTCCTCTAATAACCTGTCTTGGTATTGCAGACCCCCCAGTCCTCTAATAACATGTCTTGGTATTGTAGACCCCTCAGTCCTCTAATAACCTGTCTTGAGTTTGTAGACCCCTCAGTCCTCTAATAACCTGTCTTGGTATTGCAGACCCCTCAGTCCTCTAATAACCTGTCTTGGTATTGCAGACCCCTCAGTCCTCTAATAACCTGTCTTGGTATTGCAGACCCCTCAGTCCTCTAATAACCTGTCTTGGTATTGCAGACCCCTCAGTCCTCTAATAACCTGTCTTGGTATTGCAGACCCCTCAGTCCTCTAATAACCTGTCTTGGTATTGCAGACCCCTCAGTCCTCTAATAACCTGTCTTGGTATTGCAGACCCCCAGTCCTCTAATAACCTGTCTTGGTATTGCAGACCCCTCAGTCCTCTAATAACCTGTCTTGGTATTGCAGACCCCTCAGTCCTCTAATAACCTGTCTTGGTATTGCAGACCCCTCAGTCCTCTAATAACCTGTCTTGGTATTGCAGACCCCTCAGTCCTCTAATAACCTGTCTTGGTATTGCAGACCCCTCAGTCCTCTAATAACCTGTCTTGGTATTGCAGACCCCTCAGTCCTCTAATAACCTGTCTTGGTATTGCAGACCCCTCAGTCCTCTAATAACCTGTCTTGGTATTGCAGACCCCTCAGTCCTCTAATAACCTGTCTTGGTATTGCAGACCCCTCAGTCCTCTAATAACCTGTCTTGGTATTGCAGACCCCTCTGTCCTCTAATAACCTGTCTTGGTATTGCAGACCCCCCAGTCCTCTAATAACCTGTCTTGGTATTGCAGACCCCTCAGTTCTCTAATAACATGTCTTGGTATTGCAGACCCCTCAGTCCTCTAATATCCTGTCTTGGTATTGTAGACCTCTCAGTCCTGTAATAACCTGTCTTGGTATTGCAGACCCCCTCAGTCCTCTAATAACCTTGGTCGCTCTTCTCTGGACCCGCTCTAGTTCAGCTATGTCTTTCTTATACACCGGAGACCCGAATTGTACACAGTATTCTAAGTGTGGTCGCACTAGTGACTTGTACAGAGGTAAAATTATGTTCTCCTCATGAGCATCTATGCCTCTTCTAATACATCCCATTCTTTTATTTGCCTTTGCAGCAGCTGCCTGACACTGGGCAGTAAATGTGAGTTTGTCATCTACCCATACACCCAGGTCTTTTTCAGTGGTAGTTTTGCCCAGTGTTTTACAATTAAGAACATAATTATAGGCTTTGGACAGACGTTCCTTGACTGGATAAAGTTGCTTTATTCTTCCCCACTGGCCTGCATAAGGGTGAATGGAATGAGATCGGACAAACTTGCTCTTACTCGAGGAACCCGGCAGGGATGCCCTCTTTCTCCATTATTGTTTGCCCTTGCGATTGAACCGCTGGCGGCTCATATTAGGAGATCTGCTGAGGTGGTTGGTTTTAAATTTGGTCATGTGGAGGAAAGGATCCCACTTTATGCAGACGATGTACTTCTATTTTTACAAGATCCTATGGATTCACATGCACACGCTGTGGCATTGGTTGTGAAGTTTAGAGACATGTCGGGGTTACGCATTAATTGGGAAGAATCCAGCTTATTGTTGATTGGTACAGAGGGCGTGGAGGAATTGGGGGCTCCAGGGTGTGCAGAGCTTAAAGTAGTAAAGCACTTTAGATATTTGGGCATCCAGGTGGCTTTGCCAATCACAGATTTTGTTCGCCTGAATGTAGACCCGTTATTAGTTAAACTAAAGGATAAGATCCAGGCTTGGTCTAAATTGCGTCTCTCGGTGGTGGGCAGGGCAAATGTGGCCAAAATGATACTCATGCCTAAGATTCTCTATGTGCTCCATAACTCTCTCCTGTGTGGCTCCCGTGGGGTCTGTTTCAGAGATTGAACTCTCTATTTAGAGATCTGGTTTGGGGACGAGGTCAACCTGGAATTAAACTTGACATTTTGCAGAGGCCAAAGTCGGAGGGAGGAATTGCCTTACCTAATCCATGGATCTATTTTTTGGCGTCCCAGAGCCAACATCTTAGAGGGTGGGTTTCAAGGGGACATGGAGGTTCAATGAAAGGGATACTGGAAAATATGACAAAAAGATCCCCCACTGGTGCGGAGTTTGGAGGCGGGTGAGTTGGGCCATTTTGGAGGGAGGTTTCCCACCATGTGTCTGGTACAGAAGGTATGGTCCCGGGTGAAGAAACTGAGAGATTCACAAAATACTCCCCTGTTTGGATGAATAAGTACTTAGGGGAATTCTATAAATTGGGAGACCAAAAATCATGGGCAAGTGCCAGTCTGGAGCGCTTATGGCAACTGGTAGAATATAAGAGATTGAAGTCGTTTGAATCCCAGAGACAGGAATTTAAGACCCCGGAAACGGATCGTTTTCTATATCTTAGAATTTTACATGCATACAGATGGCAAGTGAGACTGTGTGTGACCTTGGGATATGCAATGGCATAGTACTGTATAAACAAAAACACAGGGGATCATGGACGTACACATGAGGTACACTTAACCAATATTTTAAACAAGACAATAAAGTGATAATACCTCTGTAATAAACCCAGTAAACAGTCGCATACAACAATGGCTGTGCTAGTGCAAAAGTATAATAACAAGGCCAGTTGCAAGTACAAAGAACTGGGACCGTACAGATTGGATGGTTCATGACACCAGAGGAGACCGACGCAGAGGTCACAAACATTGATACATGGAAGGTATAAAGTGCAGAGTGCAGTACAATGAGGTAGACAAGTTAGTATCACATCCAAGGACTATTGCACAGTAACATGATAAACAAGTGTAGTAATCACAACGTCCACGGGTAACATTATTAAACCTCATTACCGCAGTAACTCGCTCATGAGTATCTGCAAGTGACCCTCAGTGTCTGGGGGGCGACCCCCGACACATGTTTCGTGACCTTTTTCAAGGGGTGGGGAAGGAGTGCAAAGTGAGGCTCCTTATAGGGCTCTCATTACCTGAAGTGCCTCATCATGTGTGCTGCCTTGGGTCTCGCTGCAGGGGGCGTGTCGCGCCACTTCCTGTTTGGGGGGAAAAAAAATCGCCAAATTTCCCGTGACGTAAAGTGACAGGAAATGACGCGAACAGGCTCCCCCGCAAATGTGCGGTCCCTCCCGCCTGCACTGCGCATGCGCGAAGCGGGTCCGCCATTTTGGTTTAGGGCAAGGTAGTGGGCAAGCTGCTTTCCATTAACCTGCATCAGAAATACCCCTCAGGGTGAGAAAAGGGGGGACAAAACCTCCCCTAGATGACACTAAATGCCCCCATAATTGGATCAAGCCATCGGGGGATCAGATATTAATAACATGAGTTTGTATCAAAAACAAGTCCATCATAGAGACAGTCATATGGTCCCGCGTGGCATCTTTGTTCCTTACTCCACTAAAAGGTGCGTATGGTATGGAAATCATCTCACTTCCGGGGGTGGAGCAGGCTTGGTCGTAGTATTTGCCCACACCTAGGCAGCCAAAAGGAATGAAAGTCCACAAAAGAAGATGCTCACTGTGAAGAATTTAAGAACAAGGGTTAGAGATAAAAAGCACTCGTGTCAAGGACGGCACGAAAACCAATGATAATCTGAGCCACAAAACAGCAAGATTAGCAAAATAACAGCAAGACTAGGCTAAACGAGGAGTTCAAGAGGAAAGCAGAAGAAGGCTTATAAAAAAGGAGCAAAGCTCAATTTCTCATTGAGTCCATTAGGGCTCATGGTACCCAGTCGAACTATCCATTGGCACTCCATACGTGCCAGGCGGTTTGTAAGATCCCCGCCTCTACTCCCCAGGTTCACCATATCGATCCCACGGACCCTGAGACATTTTGGGTCACATCCATGGAACCGCTTATAGTGCCTGGGGAGAGTACGCAAGGTAGTCAAGTCCTCAACACTCCCAGCACTGAGAATGTTGCGGACATGTTCCCTGACACCACTCGCAACTCACGGGAGGTCAGACCGACGTAGACAAGACCGAACCCGCAGGTCGCATAGTAAATCACTCCCTTGGAACTACAAGTTATGTATTTTCGGATCGTGAACTCTCTCAGACCTTCCGCTGACGTAAATGTCTTGGCCCTGATGATATTTTGGCACAAGATGCAGGATCCACAGGGATAGCACCCTATTCTAGGTGCAGATAACCCATAAATCGGTGGAGTATATGGCACGTAGTGGCTATGCACCAGCTGATTGTTAGACGGAGGCCATGGGTACCAAGGCCTCTGTCAGCCATTTTGTCTTGTGTAAAAGTTTCAGTTTAAGCTTGAAAATGGAACTATTGAATTTCTTTTTTGTAGGTCTTAGCTAATAAGGAAACCAAGCCATAGAAGAGAAACAGGCATGGAGCTAATTAGGTTTGGTCCAAGCAAAAGTTCATCAAGATTATGGTTAACCAATTCACTATTTACTCTCAATATACCAGTATTTCTAGATATTTTACGGTGTATTCTATCCCTCTAGGCTAATATGACGTTTCTCATGATCAAGAACAGAGCTGATTAATGTCAATAAGTTGTGATTTGTGCTTGGTCCCAAAAAGGCTATTATAAGATAATTTGTATAGATGAACTTAAGTATAGTATATAGTTAGTAATGAAATTAGTGTGTCTTTTTCATGTCTACGTGAAATGTAAGTATTGCCTTTGTCAGGATGAGGTCATTATGTATCCATTGACAATAATGGCCACTAACGTTATCCAATGGTAGAAAAATTGTATAAAAACGCCCTGCTTTAGACAGGCGGGGCGACACTATTCCATCTTGTGTGCCATGCGCGCCTGTCATTCTGGTAACCAGCCAGCCATACTGCTTTTGCCGTAGAACTCTGTGTATTTTTTCCTACCCGAATAAAACCCACTTTTGGTTCTGAAGACGCAGTCTATGGAGTTTATCGAAAGAAGAAACTGAGTTGATTATTTCTAACAAATGGCGAGCTTCAGCCCGGTGGAAAGGGGGGAGATGATCCTATATCCTTTCTGAAGAACCTAGAAGATTCCTGCAAGTAAAGCTGTGAACCAAAGCGGTGAGAGGGTGAGGAATGGACTTTTCTTTCTCTTTTTTTTTGCCTTTATTGTTAAAAAAGGCGTGATGCATCACGTGAAATCGCATTAAGGAAATCAGCCGCTGAGAATCTCTCGTTTGCGCTCCTATCTACCCTGAAGTAACCAAGACTACAGTGCCTCTACGTGAGTTAAACAAGGACGTGCAGATTAACGCCGAGGGTACGGAGAAGGAGACGTGTGGCAACGTAACGAGTGAGGCTGATCATACGGCTGGACCTCTTTTGGTTGACCAAAGCCGGCACGTGTCTTCCATTACAGAGGTGTGAGTATCTAACTTTTGCCTGTAAAATGCATTAAGTTGATACTAAAAGCAGTTTATTAAAGTCGTCCTTGTGTTTCCACCGCTATGGAGTGGCTAAGGAAACGGACTGACAGGCACGCTGAAACCCCCATAGCTTGAAGGGGTTAATGCTGAACCACTTGGTTAAATTGTATGCAGTGGTTCACAGAAGAAAGTAGACATCTTGACAAGAAAAAATTATTAGCAGAAAGGGCAGCCGAATAGCGGCTTTGTGTAAGTTAGTTATAGCTCAGATCAGGCTAGTGATAGCTTCAAAGACAGAAAGTTAATGTAGTTACACAGGGAGGGGCAGCGGAGCAGTGTATGGAGAGAACGCAGCAGCTACTGATACAATGATGGGAGTAGTAGTATCACAAAGGGAGGGGTATGAGATACATGTGCTGCAGGCAGACAGAAGGGAGGAAGAAAAATCCATCCATAGATTGTAGCATCCTTTAGAATCAGGAAAGGAAATTATCTTAGAATTAGAAGAGGGGCTGCCTGGTGTGTAACTTTTGATAAGTATTTTTTGATAGAATAGATCAGAAAGATGATTATGATCTGATGGAATAGATTGTAGAGAATACTTGGAAAGGTTTTGCAAGTTAGGGATTTTACATAATGCTAAATTTGTGGAGGACAAAATTAGGGCATTGGTAACCATTGTTAGGAAAAATGCCATCCTAGACTAAGGGCGATGATACAGATGTTTTTGCATATCGCCCTGCCTGAATGGCATCTGCTGTGGACAGGAGACCAGGACTTCCTGGGGTTATGATCAACTGCCGAAAGCGGGCTGGTCCCAGTCAGCAGAAACCCCTCGGAACTCCATGGGTTCTCTTGTATGTTATCCTTGTGGGCAATCAGGGTATCTTAGACGTAAGTGTTCCCATTTAGCTCCCAGGGATGATTCACAGGTGCAGCAGTAGCCTTCCTCTACAATGTCCCGAGATCCGTATGAGGGAGCCAGTGCTCCAAATCCTGCTATTAAGAACCCTGGACAGCCAGCGGTTAACGGCTCCAAACCGTGCCAGCAGTACAATGGTCCTCAGATAGTTAACCCTGTTCTTCGGGAGCCTTTTGCTCCGTCACCCAATTATGCGACCCTTGTCCATCCCAGCAGACAGATCCATGCTGTGAGGAGAGCTCACCCTCCTCCGGGAGGAATTCCTCCCACCCTCATGCTCCACTGATACAGGAGCTGGGGGGGACGAGGAAATGGCTCTTTCAAGCGATCTGTCCGGCTCGGAGGTGACAGCAATGGGCTGTAGAATTGCCTCTGGTGAGGTTGGTGAATTTTTTTTGGGCTCCCCACTGCCGGTACTGATTGATGCATTGAACCCCCCCTGTTCCCCTGTACCTCTTGGCACAATTATCCCTAGGCCAAGATGGACCGACCTTATGTCAGAGGGACAATAGAGGATACCAAAAATTGGGAAGATTTTTTAATTGATAACAGGAGCCTCTGTTTCAGTAACAGAACACAAATTGCAGCTCCCCCCGGGCTGCCAGACACCACAACTTTAGTGGGATTTGAGGGCTCCTGTATACAGGCGAGCATTCGGTGTGAACTTTGGATCAGTCCGCAATTAAAGTTTTTTATTAATGGGTCAAATGTGTTGTCAGCCATGGGTATCATTGTTAATTTGGGTATCATTGTTGATTTGTGTAATAAGGTCTTATGGCGTGACAAAGGAACTACTGTTTGTTCAGTTATTATGGATGCTGCAGAGTTGAAAATGTCACAGTCATAAATTAACCGTTGCTAGTTTGTGCTCAGCTGATAATGATGATGACATGCCTGAGATAAATGTTGCAGCTACGGCTTTGAAACATGAATTGGTGCAATTTTTTCCTCATTTATGGGTTTCAAAATGTACAGATTGCGGACTGATGCAAATTTTAATTAATATTGACAGCGACCGTCTACCACCCTTTCAGCGCCAATACCGTATTCCTGAGGAAGCAATTCCTTACATAAGGATTGCTGTCAGTGAATTGGAATAACAGGGCGTGATTGTACGAGGCAACCCCCCCCCCGTGCAATAGCCCAATCCTGCCTGTAAAACAAAGGAGGATGGTAGCTATCGCAGGGTCATGGGTTTAAGACTTGTAAACAAATACACCCCTCAGCAACACATCTCGGTCCCTGAAGTGATGTCACTGCTGAGGAGTGAATGTCAGGTTTGTTTTTTTTCTCTTGTTTGAATATTGCAAATGGCTTTTTCTGCGTGCCTATTACACCTGAGTCGGCTCTCCGTTTTGCATTTACCTTAGAAAATGTCCAGTACCTGTTCTAGTCCAATTTATTTGTATCAGGTGTTGGCACAGGTATTGGAACCCCTGGGTACGGAGACAAAGTCCTGCAATATGTCAATGATTTCTTGATTTAAAATTTATGGACTCAAATTGTTGATGAAACTGACAATATGTGTGATGCATTGTGCAACTCAATATTAAATGTGAGTCGGGACAGAGTACAGCTGAATGCAACCAGAGGTTAAATGTTTGAATGTGTCAGTTTCAAAAGAGGGGACATTCATTTAAGCTGTACCTGTGCCAAATCAATATCACAGAACTCAGAAAGTTTCTGGTGAATTTTTCCAGAGAATTTATTGAGGATTTTGCTTGCTTTGCTAAACCTTTGTACATCTCCTAAGAGGTATTGAAAATGAGTTTACCACAATCACAATAGAGGGAGATGCCCTGCAGGCTTTTGAAAATGTAAAACATGCACTTTAATTGGCTTTTCACCTTGATTCTGCAGACCCCCCATGTAACCTTAAAAACACTGCTTACAGGCAATGCTTGGGGTGTGAATTTTCAGAGAATGGCCCAATGGATTGTTGACTTTGAGACTAGGGATTTGCAGGTGGAAGTGTGAGATAAATATCACTTAGCACAATTGCTGCAATATGCAGGTCAGTCTCATGATTGCCAAATTGAACAGACTCATGTCGCCCCCACCCCCTTCAGTGCAGACTTTCAAACCAATGTCCCCTGTGTATACATAGATGGGGCCCGGTATTGGCACGATGGCAAATATGTCACAGGTTACGCTTTGTGGTTCCATGACAACGAGAATTTATTGCAATATAAGCTTCCTGCACATTTTTCCGCCCAGCGGGCTGAATTAGAGGCAGCTTTGCAAGTCATTCTTTTGTGTATTGATCCCATGATATTTTCAGCGACAGTGCTTACGTTGTCTCCTCTCTGACATTGTATTTCAATGTATGGGCACAGAGGAAGATGGTAAACTCCCAGAACAAGCCGCTTCAGCATGCAGATATTCTCAAGCAAATTGTGCAGAGAGGCAAAGAATTTCCAAATTTATGGTCCTTCTGTAAAATCAAAGGACATCAAAAGCTCACATCTGACCCCCACATCGTGGGCAATGCATATGTAGATTCCACAGCCAAAGAAGCCGCCCTGATGGGCGTTGACAGATATCCACAGGCTACTATCTCTCCTGTCACGCGAAGACCCCGGGAGCCGCTCCCTTCTGCATCTCAGTTCCACGACCTCTTAAAGGCACAGAGAGAACAAGGTGATGCATCTTTATTTAACTCCATTGAATCAATACCCATTGTGAGACATGCCAGCGCTATAGCACGTGGCTGGCATGACTCACGTGACCGGCGGTAATGTGGGATTGCTAAACCCTGCAGCATGCACAGGGTAAGTGCAGGTTGGCTCGGTAGCAGCACACACGGGGTTAACTGCTGCTGCTGAAAGCTGAGGTTTGTGTGAAGGAGTGATTACAAAACTCACTGGATTGCACCTGTGAGGAGAGCCAGTCTTCCACAAGCCTGCAAAGGTGCAGGACCATGAGATGGGTCTGAGAGCATGGATGAGACACTGCAGAGCCGCAGTGTGAGAGGTACTGTTTGAACCTCTCTGTGTGAGGTTGCTGGAAGCAGCGAGGAGCGGCCCCTGAAGGAAGGGGACCGGAATGCTCTTTTGGACTATTGTTTTTTTGTCTCTTCTGTTGGTGGAATAAAACCTGTGTGCAGTGACCCGTGGTGCCCGGATCCCTTGTCTTCGCCGTGCCGCCGCTACCTCACATATGGTGGAGAATGCGGGCATTGCCGGCCCGGTGAGGTGTAGCATTCATTCCTGGTGAAGCCTGCGCTACGGTCGCCTTTCCTTCCGGAACCGCTGGTGAAAGTGACTGTTTCATGAGGCTAATGAGCGGCTGCTAAGTGAGAGGAGCAGCAGTAATTATAGCTGCCAGTCTCTTGCGGGGTGCCCGGCAGCGCATGTCCAGGATCCAAGCGGCTAAATTCCAGTACAAGCCCACCACCAGCATGGAGGAGGTACTCAAACACCTGGTACAGGCTCAGCAGCAGCAGTTCCAAGCACTGCAGCAGCAGGAACAAAGACACCAGGAACAGATGGCCCTGTTGACCGAAGCTGTTCGTGCCAGACCGTGGGAACCGCCCCAAGGCCCAGGTGTCGACGGCAGTGTCCGGAAAGCGGTAAGACAAGCGCTGCAAAAGATGACCCCGGGGGATGATGTGGAGGCATTCCTGGCCGTGTTTGAGCGGGTGGCTGAACGGGAGAGACTGCCGGTCGCCCAGTGGGCCGAGGTGCTGGCGCCCTATTTGACTGGTGATCCCCAAAAGGCATACATAGATCTGTGTACTGAGGATGCCCTGGACTATGGAGCCCTGAAGGGGGAGATATTGGCCCGTACCGGGGTCAATACATATGTGAGGGCCCAACGGGTGAGCCAATGGGCCTACGAGGAAGGCAAACCCGTGCGCTCACAGGCCTATGATTTGTTGCATCTGGTTAAAAAATGGCTGCAGCCTGAAGCCCTGAGTCCGGCCCAGATGGTAGAGCGGGTGGTGGTGGATCGCTTCGTGCGTACGCTGCCCATCCCCATACAACGGTGGGTGGGACACAGTGACCCAGGTACCCTAGGTCAGGGTGATGAGTGTCCATGGGGATCATCGCAGGTATCCGACGAAGCGTGTCACGTTCGCTACCCCAGCCAGGAGGGTTCAACATGTCGTGGGGGTAGTAAAGGATCTCCCTTATGATGTTGTGCTGGGGAGGGATATGCCCTTGTTCCGGGTGTTGTGGAACGAGTATATGGCCCCCCGGATGAAGGACAGAAAGGGCCCAGAGCCCGAGAATCCCGCCGCCGGGATACCCGGAGGACTTAATGTGACTGATTCCCGGGTGCAGAGCCCAGTGCGCCGACTCGCCGTCCGGAGCGGTGCAGCAGTGCCGCGGGCAAACCCCGTGTTGCTCGTGGGGCCCCAGGCCTCTGTTGTTGGTACCCGTCCGGGGTTTGTGGGTGCCGGGGGTCCGAACGGGTTGGTTGCTCGTGGGGTCTGGCACCGCTGGTACCCCCGGGTGCCCCTGCTTGGCTCAGCCGGTTCTCCACACCGTGACGCGGTCTGCACGCAGGGCCCGGGGTTATGGCCTTGTGTTCACCCCCTACAGGATTGAACAAGGAGGGGGTATGTGAGACATGCCAGCGCTATAGCACGTGGCTGGCATGACTCACGTGACCGGCGGTAATGTGGGATTGCTAAACCCTGCAGCATGCACAGGGTAAGTGCAGGTTGGCTCGGTAGCAGCACACACGGGGTTAACTGCTGCTGCTGAAAGCTGAGGTTTGTGTGAAGGAGTGATTACAAAACTCACTGGATTGCACCTGTGAGGAGAGCCAGTCTTCCACAAGCCTGCAAAGGTGCAGGACCATGAGATGGGTCTGAGAGCATGGATGAGACACTGCAGAGCCGCAGTGTGAGAGGTACTGTTTGAACCTCTCTGTGTGAGGTTGCTGGAAGCAGCGAGGAGCGGCCCCTGAAGGAAGGGGACCGGAATGCTCTTTTGGACTATTGTTTTTTTGTCTCTTCTGTTGGTGGAATAAAACCTGTGTGCAGTGACCCGTGGTGCCCGGATCCCTTGTCTTCGCCGTGCCGCCGCTACCTCACACCATTGATAAAGGAGAATGTCTGTATTACAAAAGGGTTGATGACAAATTGTTACCATATATCCCAACTATAATGATTAAGTCTCTGATTAAATTTAATCATTCAGTCTTTGCTCATCCCGGAGCGGAAGCCCTCTTACAGCTAGTACAAAGGAAAAGTGTGCCATCCCCAGAGTGGCTGATGGTCCATGGTAGTCGATTCAAATTGACTTCATTGGTCCATTCCCTCCAGCAGAGGGAGGATTCAGGTATGCCTTGGTCATTGTTGATGTTTTCTCAAAATGGGTTGAGGCCCTGCCTGCCACAAACAACGGCCTCCTCTTGTGGAAAGATGTGTTTTCACACTGGGGCTTCCCAAAATTAATTGAAAGTGACAATGGACCTCACTTACTGAGACAAATCATGACCCACTTGCCTGGCAATAAGAGCTGTAGCCTCAGAGTCAACAGGAATTTATATGCGTCCAAATTTGTTGTGGGAGCTTAGCTCATGGTTAAGAATTTTAGGAAAAAAAGGACCGTGGGATTCCAATTACAAAGGCCCATTTGTTATCACACAAGTGATAGGCCCAACTGTTTTGGGAGTGCTAAGGATTAGCAAACCAAGAGACAAAGGTGTTAAAATTATTGTTCATATTGATCATTGTAAGTTTGTTATACTGCCAGTTAAGAATTCTAATGATGCTGGTGAGAACTGATACTGCACTTTTATTTTATTTTGCAGGTCCCCTATTGGATCGGGATCCATGAATCCGCCTGTTTTCCTGGAGATGACATCTCACACCATCCAGTGGGACCCGGACAGTGTGATCGAGGGGGAAGACAGTGGAAGCTCCGAGGAAACAGAACAAGATCGAGAGCCACGGATCAAAGGACTCAGAGACTGTTATGGGACTTGGGACTCGGACACTTTATGTTTTTTCACTTCTGTGATGATTTTTTTGTTTTGTTGTGTTTTTTGCTTCTTTTTAGGACTATTTGCCCACACCTGAACTGTGAATGGGACCTTAGGAGCCATGGAACAAAGAACATTTTTGAATTTTTTCTTTTTTGAAAGATTGTAACGGGACTCATTAATACTTAAGAACTCTTACGTTGGTGATATTTTACTGTAGATTTTTTTTCTACTTTGTTTGTTTTTTTTTCCTATATGTGTTTAATAGGTAGTAACCTAAAAGTTTAAAAGTTTTTCAAAAAAGAATCTGGCTCATGTTGAGGAACTAAATAACTTTCAGGCCCGTGTAATAACACATAGTACCACTTTTATCAGACCATACCGGAGACTTGGTGCGGGTAGGGTACCTACTCCCAGACCATGCTCACTTGCAGGTTGTACACCTATTGTTAGGGCCCTTCTTCCAAGGGTACCTTCAGTCCCTCCCAACACTCCTACTGACCAGAGAGTGTACGAAATTATGTATTCCCTCAATACCATATATGAGAATTAGGACTAGACTCATATGCCAATTTGTACTTCAGGGTAAATTACCAAATTACCATAAGTACAACAGAGGGATTTGTTAGACGGAGGCCATGGGTACCAAGGCCTCTGTCAGCCATTTTGTCTTGTGTAAAAGTTTCAGTTTAAGCTTGAAAATGGAACTATTGAATTTCTTTGTTGTAGGTCTTAGCTAATAAGGAAACCAAGCCATAGAAGAGAAACAGGCATGGAGCTAATTAGGTTTGGTCCAAGCATATATCAAAAGTTCATCAAGATTATGGTTAACCAATTCACTATTTACTCTCAATATACCAGTATTTCTAGATATTTTACGGTGTATTCTATCCCTCTAGGCTAATATGACGTTTCTCATGATCAAGAACAGAGCTGATTAATGTCAATAAGTTGTGATTTGTGCTTGGTCCCAAAAAGGCTATTATAAGATAATTTGTATAGATGAACTTAAGTATAGTATATAGTTAGTACTGAAATTAGTGTGTCTTTTTCATGTCTACGTGAAATGTAAGTATTGCCTTTGTCAGGATGAGGTCATTATGTATCCATTGACAATAATGGCCACTAACGTTATCCAATGGTAGAAAAATTGTATAAAAACGCCCTGCTTTAGACAGGCGGGGCGACACTATTCCATCTTGTGTGCCATGCGCGCCTGTCATTCTGGTAACCAGCCAGCCATACTGCTTTTGCCGTAGAACTCTGTGTATTTTTTCCTACCCGAATAAAACCCACTTTTGGTTCTGAAGACGCAGTCTATGGAGTTTATCGAAAGAAGAAACTGAGTTGATTATTTCTAACACTGATCCCTGAGGCCCCTGCCCCTCCTGGCTGTCATAAGCGGACAGTCTGGGAGAAATTCTATTAAGTGTCGGATCCGTCTGTAGTATTGACCAATGGCGGAGAGAACTGTTCGTATCTCATCCCATTGATTACAGTAGGTAATGATGACGTGTGTCTGCGGTTTCGTGTCCTCATCCACGCAGGATCTGCCCCCAGGAGCTGAGAGCGCGGTGTGAATTTGGCACGCTTGTAGGCCCTTTTAACTGAGCGTTTGCTATACCCACAAGCCTGAAACCGCTCTCCCATGTCAACCGCCCCGACTCAAAGTCCCCCTCACGAGAGCATATCCTCCGTAGGCGCAAAATTGTCCTACGGGGATAGCCCTGAGGGTGGACGATGGGTGCGAGGAGGTGGCATGGAGGAGCGAGTTTACAGATGTCTGTTTACAGAACAAGTCCGTCCTAATAGAGCCATCCTCTAGGATAGAGACCCGGATATCCAAAATATCGATCTCGTTCTGAGCGACTTTGTATGTCAAATGGATATTGTAGCTGTTGGAGTTCAAGGTCGACAAAAACTCCCCCAGCTCGGGGACGGTCCCCCCCAGACGACAAATACATTGTGAATATAGCGTTGCCAGCACTGCGCATGGGCGGAGGCGCACACCCCCTCACCAACGACCTCCCTCTCCCAGTATCCTAGAAAGAGGTTGGCGTACGAGGTCGCGCACGCCGCCCCCATCGCACCATCGCAGTGCCGCACCGCTGGAGGAAGAACCGATCCCCGAACAGGAAGAAGTTATGCGTCAAGACGAACTCCAACAGCTCCAAAACCAACTCACACATGTCCTTGTCCCAGTTGCTACTCATCAAATAGTGTCTAGTGGCCCGTAAACCGTCTGCGTGTCCTATACATGTGTATAGCGACTCCGCATCGATAGTCACCAGTGACACCCCCTCATCAACCGTAAGCCCGTCAAGTCTCCTCAGGACGTCCGTAGTGTCCCTGACATAGGAGGGCAGGGTCTCAACCAGCGGACGGAGGTAGTATTCAATAAATTTACAGATAGGGTCACATAGCCCTCCAATGCCAGAGACAATCGGACGCCCAGGAGGTACGGTGGGATTTTTATGTCCTTTAGGAAGTAAATAAAAGGTGGGTATCACTGGTGACTCAGTCAAAAGTCCATTATAGAGCTTTTTTGGGATAACACCCATTTCTCTAGTCACCTTCCACGACAGCATAGGAGGTAGCCTCGCCACGCCCTAATTGGGACAGGAAGCAGAAGAGGTTAAAAGGACCCTCCCACCTCCCACTAGCCAGTGTCTTTCCTGTCCCCATGGGGCATGGAGAGGTTTTTTTTCCTGTGCTGTGGGGCCGGCGACTGCAGCATACCTGATGTTTAGCCGGGCAGCGTTGGTCGGTGCTACGGCTCTCCTCCTCCGGCTGCTCCTACCGCATGTTTTTCGCGGTAGGACCGGGCAGCGTTGGTCGGGCTTCCGCTCCTCCTCCTGCTGCTCCCACGTATGTGGGACTGCTGCCCTGGCTCTCCGGATCCCCTCGGGGTGAAGCGAGCTGTGGGCTCCCTGGCCGGCGACCTCCCCTGTTCCGGAGCCCGCCGGCTGCTTCCCGCGCTTTCTTACTGTTCCAGCGCGACCGGAAGTGACGCTGGTGGGCGGGACTTCCGGTCACGCGCTCCCCGGCGGGAGCGTAGCGCATCTGGGTTCCAGTGACGGGACCTGGCGATCAGCATGCGGCCACGCCACCACTGCAGGTGGCCTGGCCAGGACCCAGTGCGGGAAGCAGGGAACTCGTTACAGACACTGGGGGGCAGGCCTTTCTTTAGGAAGGCTGCCCTGAAGACTTCTGAGCCACGGTAAGGTACTGTCCTATGTGTGCTACTGAGTCTTCTCCTGCAGCTGCAGTGCCAGTGTTTCCCCTGCCACAGTGTATGTCTGATGGAGTGTGGGGGGGGGGGTCCTCTCTTCTGCCTATGGGCAGTTGTTATTGTTGGTCCCCTTAACTGTGCTTTGGTTCAGGGGACGAGTCTGGCATCAGACCCCCTCTGGGAGGGCTGTTAATGCCTGTTGTCCTGGTTGGGCTTCACACCCTAGCCTAGTGTATGGCATGAGATCCCGGGTTTTCCTGGAGATTCAGGCTTCCCTTTCCTCATTCTCTCTGGCAGCTCCTTTTGGGGATGCTCCTGGGAGAGGGAAGGTCAGGTTTGGGCTGCTGTCGCTCCATCTTCCAGTGCCACTGAACTGAGTAGGTTCCTCTTCTACTTGGAGGAACTTGGGCTAGGGCCGGTCAGAGCTCTATGGGAAAGTTCTACCATCTGGGGATATTGGCGGCTTTGGAGCTGCCAGCCCAGTCCGCTTTCCAGTCCATTCTACCATCGTTCAGGATTGGAGCTTTCCTGAGAATTCCTTCAGGGGGTGATCCCAGTAGTTGGTTTCTCTCGTGGCATCTCTGATTCACGGGGTCCCCGGGGGGGGTGCAGGTCGGCATGTAGCTACCAAGACTGCGCTCCCCTTTAAGGCTGCCTCCCACCTGGGCCACATGGGCTGCATGGTTGTGGGCCTTCTGCCTTTGTCTGTGGACGATGGTCAACTGGGCTCCCTTCAGGGGCTCCCTAAGGTGGAAGCTCCTTGTCTTCCTTCCCTTTCTCCGGTGAGCTTCCTGGGGTCTTGCAGATGCCTGGGTCCGTCTGACACCCTGTATCTCTGTCTATCCGTCTCCACCTGACGGACTTTGGGGCTGACTTTGAGGAGTGCCTTAATGAGACTCTGCTCTCTACCCTTCATTGGGTTCTTGGTGTTTGGACCTGGCCTTGTTGTCTTTATGGACCAGGCAACTTGAGCGCAGGGCTCTTCCGGTGCGGCCTACTAGTTGGTGGTCCCTTTGGCACTCGGTACCTCGGACCTCCTAGCCAGGGGTTCCTGGGCGATGGAGTTCCCTTGTAGGCCTTGGACTAGTTGTCCTCGTGCCTTGTCCGCTGCAGCTGCTGTACTCTGCCTCTCAGTGGCTCGGTGGGGGAAGGGGTAACAGGGCTACTCAGCCTTTCTTTCCCGGTCCTTGTGTTTGAGCCTCCTACCCGAGACACCACGGGCTCTAGTGGTATATTCATATTTCCCAGGAGGCATTACGCCTCGGAATTCTCTGTGTTGGGCATTTTCGCCTGCTGGCCGCAGTGGGTTCTTGGACTGGTCTCCCTGAGATCAGTAAATGCTTCGTGGTGTTCTCCCCCAGTGGCTGACTTCGCCGCTTGCCGGGGGTTCTGAGGGTCTTTCCAAAGACCTCCTCATCGTGTTCGAGTTGCCTCCTCCGCCTGCTCTCCGGGTTCCTACCCTGCCCTCTCAGGGTACTTAGGTTCTTTTGTACTCCGGAGTTCAGGATCTCCTTCGCCCGACGGTCTTCTCGTCTGTCCAGGCTGTGAGGAGGGGTTGGGGGCTTTCCCGACTCTTCTTGGTCGAACTAGCCCTCTGGAGGGGCTTGTGTCATCGTCGGCTTCCAACGCCTCCCCCTTCATGGGGGCAGGGCTACGCCACCAGATGGCTCCACTCTACTGGACTGACGCATACTGCGGGTGCCCATTCTCCCTCACCCCCCAGATGCTCCTCAGGTTCACAATCCTGTACAGAGGTACAGTCCTCTGCTTTCTTTTCATGGGGGTTCTCCTCGGCTCCGGGGTTTCTCGATCATTATGGCGGAGGTCGTTGCTTTCCTATTGGATTGCAGCCTCTGTCTGGGTGCTATGTCTGGGCCTTCTCCTCTGTCCTTCGGGTGCAGGGTGGTGGAATCTCTGCTGCGCTTCCGCGCAGTCGGGCGTCTCCCTCCTTTCGGGCGACGGTCGGCTCTGGGATCATTGACGTTCTCCATCCTGCCTGTCAGGTGGGCTCAGGCTCACTCAGGTTCATCTGGACCATGTCTTGTCCTGTTGGGGCAGTCTGCCGTCCTCTGAATCCCCGGGTTCGTCTCCCGGGGATGCCTCCTCATCCCTCCTCTGGTAGTTGAATCCAACGGCCTGCTTTTCAGGGTGGCCTGGGTTTTGACTCCCCTGGTGGCTTTTCCTCTGGATGCCAACCTAGGTGGGGGGGGCGGGGGTCGCCCTCTCCAAGGAGTCTGGGGTCTCATCTTCATTCGCGGTCCTCTATTCGCTGGGAACTGAGAGTGGTACTTGAGGTCCTTTTTTGCTGTTCGTGTTCCTTTCCGGGGATGGGCCATTCTAGCGAGTGGCTGCTGTGGCAGCACCCATGGAGCAGTGAATCTCCTGCCCCGTGCCCCATTCACCCAGCTGTGGCTGTGGGTTCAGTTCCTAAGCTGTATTTATCATCCGAGTCATGATCTATGGATGACAATTGCTGGCTACAGGCTCTCCCCCTAGCGAGCCCCGTTCCCTGGCAACTGTGGGCCACTTGCCATTGGGCGATGCTGTTTGTATTCGTCCGACCGCATTCCTCTTCTTCCTTCTGTAGTCCGCCTGATAGGATCCCTGCCCCTTCAGGCTGGGTTTTCAGCCTCCGGGAGGTCCTCCCGGGAAGGGGGAGCCTGGTCCAAGCGGTGTTCTGCTCCCTGGTCGCCAGTTGGGATGCCCGGAGCTCGTCCTTTTTGCTTCCCGGGCGATTCATACTGTAGCAGCCTATGTCTCCCTGCACCTCGAGTTGAGGCCTGGTGGGGGATGGACCTCTTTCTCCCAGACTGAGGTTTTTTCTTATTGCTTCTGGCTTCCTGTCCCCCTTCTCCCCTCTCGTGAGATTCATGGGGAGGGTCTGGTAAGGAGTCCTCTCTGTTCTGAGGGCCCCTCTATGGGCGAGGTGGTATTGGTTCATCCTGCTCATGGCGCTCTAGGTCAGTGGACCAGTCCTTTTGCGTTCGGACCTCTGCTTGCTATCTCGTGGTCTTCTGTTCCTTTCGGATGCTTGGCAGCTCGACTTAGCTGCAGGGTTTCTGAGGGCCAGGGCTGAGGCCTCTGGGCCTGTCGGCTGAGTTGGTGGCCTCCTTGCGGACATTCCGCATTCCGGTCACTTCGGCACTTTGTCATGCGGGTGTGAAGTGTTTTTTTCTCCTAAATGTGGTTAGGGCCGGCGTCTTTGATCCGGCACATGCCGGGTTCGGCGTTTGGTTCTAGGTTTGCCACGGATTTGGCGGGGTCCTCATTGTTGGCCTGACTGGGCTTTTTCGCCCTTCCTTTGGACTTCTGTCCTCCTGTGATATCCGTTGTTGTCGACCGGGTTGGCGTTTCTGCTGGCGGTTGCTTCTGGCCTATGTGTTGGGGGGGCTTCAGGCTTTCTCTGGCCAGGACCCGTCGCTGTCTGTCCTGGATGACTGCTTTGTCCTTCACCTGGACCCTTCGTTTCTTCCCGAGGTCTTCTTGGCATTCTTTCGCTCCCAGTGGATGTTTCTTCCTTCCCTTTGTCAACTTCCGCGGACTCCGTTGGTGGTGAAATTTCTTTATTTTTCTGTCCATGGTGCAGTGCTCTGGCGTGTAGGCGTCCTGACGTGTGGCTCTATATGTTGGCCGGCCTTTTGGTCGTCATACGGGCGAGGCAATGGCTCTACGTTCTTTCGCCCCCTGGTTTCGGAATGTCTTTCCGGACTCCTTCCTTTCCTAGCTGTTCCTGCTCGTTTCTCCAGTTTTCCCTCTGTCTCCTGGGAGGAAAGGGGCTGGGGCTTCTCCGGAGCAGTTTGCTAGGCTGCTTCCTGGGGTTCATTGCATGCTTCCCGAAGTTTTACTGTCTGGCCCTGGCTTCCCCTGGGGCTTTGGCTTTTGGCAGGATAGTCCTGCAGGCTGTAGTCCCACCCTATGTATTAGTTCGTTGGTATCCCTCCTATGCTGTCGTGGAAGGTGACTAGAGAAAATAGAATTATTCTTACCGTTAATTCGGTTTCTAGGAACCTTCCACGACAGCACTTATTTCCCTCCCTATGTTCCTCGGTTTTTCCTGGAATGTATTACTGTTATTATTGCTCTCAGGCTATGGTTCTTTGTAAGACACTGGCTAGTGGGAGGTGGGAGGGTCCTTTTAACCTCTTCTGCTTCCTGTCCCAATTAGGGCGTGGCGAGGCTACCTCCTATGCTGTCGTGGAAGGTTCCTAGAAACCGAATTAACGGTAAGAATAATTCTATTTTCTAGGGCTATGTCTAGGATCGAGATTAGCTCCATGGAGAATTCCGCTAAAGTACTGGAGGGGAGGGTAGAGTAATGATCACTGTTTTTTAGCTACCTCCGAGCCTCCTTCTCATACATACCAGACGGCCAAATCACCACGTTACCCCCCCCCCTTATCCGCTGGTTTTATAACTACGTCCTTCAGGTCGCTAAGACTCTATCGCCTCTTTTTGTTTTAATGTAAGATTATGATGTTCACCTTGTCGACCCAGATCGATCAAGTCCTTTTTTTTTCTTCCCCAAACAGGAAGTGGCGCCACACGCCCCTTGCAGCGCGACCCCTGGCAGCACACATGATGAGGCACTTCAGGTAATGAGAGCCCTATAAGAAGCCTCACAAAAAAAAAAAAAGCGCAGCTCCGCCTGTTCTTCAAGCTCGCGCACTTCATCTCTCCAACGGGGTGCCACCATGCTGCCGTGTACAAAGGAGCCTTTGTCGTTCTGTCCTTCTCTTCCGGTTTGTCTTCTTATGGGCGGCCACTCCCGGAGCACTTCCTGTGGGCCGCCCCCCTGATTGATGACAATCTGGGCGACCACACTTTTTGGCGCCTCCGTCTTGGCCCTCCTTCTTCTAGGGGCTGAGGCACGCCCCCGGGCCTGCACATGGTTTTTAGTACATGGCTACGGCGCCATCTTGGGTCCTCCTGCTGTAATGGCAGGAACCCATTTTTGGCACCAAGCAATGGCGAAAAAGTTAGTTTCAATAGTCCAAGTCCAAGACGCACAGTACCCGGTGATACCGGGCACATTATCCTGTTCGTGACCCCCAGAAAAAGATACGTCGAGCCCCAGGCTGCGGGGTACTCGGGTATCAGGCCTCAAAGGGTTAACGCTCCTGTTGTCATGGGGAGTGGTGGCCGTGCCTGATCCCGTGTCCTGGGGGACTATTCTTTTGACAAAGGTGTAGTTACAGGGGATACTATATACAGTTTCTCGTGACACCACCGATCAGGGTCAAAGGTGGACCAGGTCTATGTGGAGCTGGGCTGTGCCTGGGCAGAGCTGGGCCAGGTCTGTGTGGAGCTGGGCTGTGGCAGAGCTGGACCAGGTCTGTGTGGAGCTGTGCTGTGGCAGAGCTGAGGCAGATCTGAGCTGTGGCAGAGCTCGGCCAGGTCTGTGTGAAGCTGAGCTGAGCCTGGATAAAGCTGGGCCTTGCCTGCGCAGAGATGTGCGAGGTCTGTGTGGAGTGGGGTTGTGGCAGAGCTGAGCCAGTTCTGGATAGATCTGAGCTGTGGCAGAGCTGGGTGGAGCTGGGCCAGGTCTGTGTGAAGCTGAGCTGTGCTTGGATAAAGCTGGGCCCTGCCTGCACGCAGCTGTGCCAGGTCTGTGTGGAGTGGGGCTGTGCATAGGTGGAGCTGACTGTGGTGTGTGTGGAACTGGGCTGTACCTGGGCAGAGCTGTGCCAGATATGTGTGGAGCTGAGCTGTGGCGGAGCAAGGCCAGGTCTGGGTGGATCTGAGCTGTTGTGGAACCGGGCCAGGTCTGAGTGGATCTGAGCTGTGGCGGAGCCAGGCCAGATCTGTGTGGACCTGAGCTGTAGCGGAGCTGGGCCAGGTCTGGGTGGACCTGAGCTGTGGTGGAGTTGGGCCAAGTCTGGGTGGAGCTGGGCGTTGCCTACATGTAGCTCAGCCAGGCCTGTGTGGTGCTGGGCTGGGCCAGGGTAGAGCTGTCAAACAGGAATGGTATCCACGGTCCGCGCTGCTGCTCTTTACCAAAGGATTTCACAAGAGGGTATTACCATCATAAGGTCCTTTATTCATCAAAGCCTACGTGTTTCAGTGCTGTCCCAGCACCTTCCTCAGGGTATGTTACATGACACAACAGAAAACCTTTTATATGTAATTACAGATTAAATGTCCCTCCCCCCTGAAAAAACCTCATGTAATTGTCATCAGTGACGTCATAACACGAGGGAACCACCCCTACAAAAGACATGGAATATAAGTAGAATTACATACATCATTATTGTTTAAAAATACCATTCCATCAGGTTTTATATGCACTCTCCTGGTTACATCAAACAATTTATAAGTTCAATAAAAAAATAAAGTATATATCTAATACTGTTCATTATCAGGATTAAACTCAGAAAAAGAAAAGAAATTGCTCAGGTTTTATCTGGGAGTCAAGGGAAGGATTTATTACCCTATTCAGGCTTAATGCTTTATGTTGAGAGAAAGTGATTGGTATAATTTTATGGCAATCAGATAGTTTTGCATTATGTTTCAAAATTATTGCATCCAAGCCATAAAAAGTTTCTATGATGGTTAAGGACCCCAATGGGTAGAGAAAATAAATTAAATTAAAAAAAAGATTTTATTTCTTAAAATAAACATTGTTTTAAAAACTAATCGACAAACACCAGCCACAGTGGCTCAAGAGACGTCTCACCAGACACTGACAGGAGCAATGTCCATAAAATGCTGCTTCAAGACCACTAAAAACCAAATTAAATACATTTAAAAATATTACATATAAAAACACAAAATGCTAAGAAGGTCCTTTAAAAATGGAGTATTAATAACTATAAATACTAAAATCCTCAGATAAAAATAGAGAAATGACACAAAAATCATGAGAAAGGAATATTGAGGTGTAATTATGTTAAAAACCACAAGATGGCAGTGTCTTGGATGCAGTAACCATGGCTACCTATGTTAAGAATACGCTGGTCCTCTGTAGTGCAATTGTTCGCCACAAGGTGGCAGCAGAGTAGTTCTTTCAACACTTGTATCATAGTAAGAATAAAACATAGGTTAGGGCAATTATTAAAAACATGATTAAATTAGTTCAGTTATCAGATTTAATCCCTTTGGTTTCAGGGAATTAAGTCTGTAAATCCAATATTTCTCTTTCTTTTTTAGGGCTTCAAATCTGTCAGTTGTATATTCAGAGACACATTCAATAGGTAGAATTTTCATCTTAGTGTAGTCCTTATCATGGTATTTTTAATAATGCCATGATACCCCATGCTGTGGCGAACAATTGCACTACAGAGGACCAGCGTATTCTTAACATAGGTAGCCATGGTTACTGCATCCAAGACACTGCCATCTTGTGGTTTTTAATATAATTACACCTCAATATTCCTTTCTCATGATTTTTATGTCATTTCTCTATTTTTATCTGCGGATTTTGTCTCTTGAGCCACTGTGGCTGGTGTTTGTCGATTAGTTTTTAAAACAATGTTTATTTTAAAAAATAAAATCTTTTTTAATTTAATTTATTTTCTCTACCCATTGGGGTCCTTAACCATCATAGAAACTTTTTATGGCTTGGATGCAATAATTTTGAAACATTTTCAAAACTATCTGATTGGTATAATTTTATGGCAATCACTTTCTCTCAACATAAATCATTAAGCCTGAATAGGGTAATAAATCCTTCCCTTGACTCCCAGATAAAACTTGAGGATTTTCTTTTCTTTTTCTGAGTTCAATCCTGAAAATGAACAGTATTAGATATATACTTTATTTTTTTATTGAACTTATAAATTGTTTGATGTAACCAGGAGAGTGCATATAAAACCTGATGGAATGGTATTTTTAAACAATAATGATGTATGTAATTCTACTTATATTCCATGTCTTTGTAAGGGGATGGTTCCCTCGTGTTATGATGTCATTGATGACAATTACACGAGTATTTTTCAGGGGGGAGGGACATTTAATCTGTAACTACATATAAAAGGTTTTCTGCTGTGTCATGTAACATACCCTGAGGAAGGTGCTGGGACAGCACTGAAACACGTAGGCTTTGATGAATAAAGGACCTTATGATGGTAATACCCTCTTGTGAAATCCTTTGGTAAAAAGCAGCAGCACGGACCGTGGATAGCATTCCTGTTTGACTCCTGATTTCCCACGGTTTTGGCGTGACGGTGGAGGTTCTGCAGCAGCTGCCTTATGCTTTCAAACTGGTTGTGGGTCTCACAACCTTAAAAGGGGAGTGGATATCTATATAATCCACACAAAACCAAATAGTGTCCTTTTAATAAGGCACAATCTGCGCCTCTTGTATCTCCTCTCTCTTTTTCTAGAGGGTAGAGCTGTGTCAGGTCTGTGTGGATCTGAGCTGTGGCGGAGTTGGGCCAGGACTGGGTGGAGCTGGGCGTTGCCTGCATGTAGCTGAGCCAGGTCTGTGTGGTGCTGGGCTGTGCCTGCATGTAGCTGAGCCAGGTCTGTGTGGTGCTGGGCTGTGCTAGGGTAGAGCTGTGTCAGGTCTGGGTGGAGCTGGGCTGTGCCTGACACCCAGGCCCCCACTCTCGCAGCTCCATAATTACATGCAGTGATATTTCAGAACACGGACCTCCTGTATGTTTATCCAGAAATGAATAACTAGATCTCCCTGATCTATTGTACAAAAATAAAAAGCTTCCTCTTCTATTATACAGTCATCATGCTGATACGTTCTGCATCCCGGACAGGTCTGAAAGATCTAATTAATAATTGATGCAGTAGAGATAAGTGAATGGATTTCCAGGACGCAGGACCCGCAGCCGTGTCTGTATTCTGTGGTCACAGATAGGGGGAGGCTCACTGTGCTTTCATCCAGCGGACCAGGATCCTGCAAAGAGATTCACCCTCCTATACTGTGTGGAGTCTGATGACTGATCCACTTTATATGTCCCATCTTATCAGTGATGGAGGATGCTGCTCCATTTTTTTTTTCTTTTTTTTCTTGAACCATCATTTTTATTGGTAATTTTATGATTTTCATACATCAAAAATATTTGAGTTGCAAAAATAACATAAGCATATATGAAATAAGTTGAGCTCGATATTATGTTATTAACATAGTCATGAACATATTTCAAAATTTAAAGAGAAAAGAATGTAAGAAATTGGGTTCCCCTTCCCCCTTCCCCCCCCCCCCCCAAGTATGCCTTTCCACTTTACTTGCTCCTGCTCATTTGCCATTACCCATCTAGTTCGTTTAATACCAGAAAGATCAAAATGTCAGCTTAAGTACTACATCTTAATCTACCCAGTGTGCCTCCCACATCCTCCATAGCACACCACTCTGTATGTTTATAAGGTGTCATAAATCTCTCAATTTCCGAGATCGAGAAAGTTTTTAGTATGAACGGTTTCCATTTAAGAAAAACCTTTTTGGCCATTTTGGAAACATTCCTGAGTGTCTCCATGGACTCGAGATCTAGTGTTTTCCTAAGGTTGTCTTGTACCAACCCGATTGTGGGGATGGATTCCTGAATCCAGTGCTGTAGGAGTAGCCTTTTTGCCACTAGGGATATTGTGTGGAATAGGACGTGGTCCGATTTCCAGTGTTAGTGTTACTTGAGTAATGAAATAACCATAACAACGGGTCATTTCTGCTTTCGTCAGGAAATAGTCCCAAGGCGAGGTCTCCCACCCCCTTCCAGAATCTCTGCGTCTCCGTACAAGACCATATTCCATGTTCGAGGTCGGTCATAGAGGTTTTGCATTTGGGACGATGTACTCATCTATCTCTATTAGTCGGTGATGGCGGAATATTAAAGCCCTTTATAGTCCCATGGAGGAGTCTATATTGGGTATCTCTCCATTTTTCATTTATAATACATTTTCTTACTGTTCCCCATCCTTCTAACATTTTTTGTATCAAGTCGGGGTCTTCAATGTGTTTCCTCCACAAGGAAAATAGTTTGAGTCATTATCGGTCTGAGGGTATTTTGCAATTTACTATAAATGGAGGATATAGAGATGTCATTCAAAGTAGTCCCCACCAGGTCATCCCACCCCCCTCCGTCTAGCTCAGCCGAAACATCACGCAAACGGGACAGGAGATGATGATGAATTTGCAAATACTGGAGCCATTGAGATCTAGGAAGATTAAATTTAGTTAAAATTTCTGTGCCGGTCAACCATCTCCTCTCCCTCATATGCATGAGGTCGCCTAGAGTTTTTATGCCCCTCTCCCTCCATGGGTGGAACAGCAAATTTTCACGCCCCTGTGGGAAGGTCGGGCTGGCCCAGGGGTTCAATTTCTTTTTTTAGATCAAATGTATTTATTAGAAACAATCCATTAATCATCACAACAATTCACCATTTTAAACAGTTTCACTCCCCAATCAATTACCTAACACCCCTCTACCCCCCCCCCCACTGGACAGCCCGGTACATAATTGCCTTTCATAAAAGAGGTATTGCGAATCAAACAGTATCAGCTTCCGTCAATATCTTCAGTGCTGGAATGGAGTGTCCCCGCATAGTCCAAGGGTTGAGCACACAATGGAAGACATAAAAAGAAAACTATACAGTATACCCACCATTCACCAATAAAAATGTCAGCCACGTACCCCAGCTACCAAACCTTCCTTATACCCGTATTCAGTCTGCCCGCATCCATGGTTCCCACAGTTTCTCGAAAGTCTTATTAGCCCCACGCCTCCAATAAATACTTTCCTCGGTATGGATAATGTACCTGACTTGCTGTATATATTCTGTTCTAGCGGGTGGCTCTGACTTAATCCACCTCTTGGCTATCACCTTCCGAGCAATATAGAGGAGCCTTGCCACTGCGACCTTTTGGGCATTAGGAACCTCCACACCTTCCACATACCCCAACACACACACCAGTGGACTCCTTGGCAGCCTATATCCGTACCGCACTTCAATTAGGTTAATAACCACCAACCAAAAACCCTGCAACCTCGGACACTCCCACACCATGTGCAACAGTCCCGCTCCCTCTTGTCCACACCTTGGGCATTCAGACGTGGTCCTCACACCTATCCTGTTCAGGAACTCCGGGGTCCGATAAGCTCTGTGTATCAAAAATAATTGCGATAACCTGGCCGGCTCACTCAACGATAGTTTTGGGCCGTATTCCAAAATCTGCTCCCACGTATCATCTTCCATCTCCCCAATCTCCTCCTCCCACTTACATCTAGCTCTTATAGGGTACTTCAGCAGCCAGGTATGCAATAGGTCCCTATATATCGTTGATATGACTTCTCGCGTGCTACCCTCCATACAGATGAAATTCACTACTATGCCTTTTTGCACTGTCAACTCCTTAATGCGCTTCTGGTGCCTAAAGGCATGTTGCACTCTGAGATATAGATAATCGTCCGTCTCAGGGATCCGGAATTCCCTTCTTAGGTCAGCGAAAGACCGCAATACACCATTTACAACCAGGTGACCAACACATTCAATTCCTACATGCATCCATCTCATTTGCTCCCCAAGCTTGTAAAATTCAGGCAACTCTCTATTCATCCATATGGGCGTGTATTCCGTTACTCCATTAAGGCCTCTTATTTGCTTAACTCTAGCCCATACCTTTTGGACCATACCCAGAGTGAGGGGACCGCCGCACAACCGGCCTACCTCTCTAGCCTCTAATCCTCTCACAATAGGGGCCTTACCCGTCAGGACCTCCAAAATCCTCTTTCCCCTGGACCCACCCTCTCTGACCGCCCATCCCTTTAGGTGCTGACTCTGTGACCCCAGTTAGTACACCCATGGGTTAGGCAGAGCAATCCCACCCTCCGTCTTTGGCCGTTGTAAAATCTCCAGCTTTATCCTAGGTTGACCGTCCCCCCAGACCAAGTCCCTAAACAGAAAGTTAATCCTTCTGAATACACCCCCTGAAAGCCACACCGGCGAGTTATGTAACAGATATAGGAGTTTCGGCATTAGTATCATTTTTGTTAAATTTGCCCTGCCCACCACCGACAGTCGCAGTCTGCTCCAAGTTCTGGCTTTGTCTTTAAGGTGTACCATCAATGGTTCCATATTCAGCTTGATGAAATCCGTGACAGGCAGAGCAATACAGAGGCCCAGATATTTAAATTGTTGAACTATTTTCAGTTTCGTACAGCCCAATGGCCCAAGTGACTCTACACTCCCCGCATCCACCATCATCAGGCTAGACTTGTCCCAGTTTATCCGCAGCCCGGACATATCCCCGAATCTTTCTATCAAGGTAACCGCCTGTCCCAATGAGTCCACCGGGTCCTGAAGAAATAGGAGGACGTCGTCTGCGTACAACGCGACCTTCTCTTCCATACAGCCAAACCTAAACCCCTTAACCTCCCCGGCACTTCTCACACGTGTTGCAAGAGGCTCAATCGCGAGGGCGAACAGCAGGGGCGAAAGAGGACAACCTTGACGGGTCCCCCTGGTCAAAGCAAACCTTTCCGACCTTCCTCCATTCATCCGAGCCACCGGCGACGAGTACAACAACCGTGTCCAGGCAATGAAAGTCTGACCAAATCCAAATCTCTCCATTACCAGCCATAGATAGTCCCACTCCACGCTGTCAAATGCTTTCCTGGCATCCAGAGAAACCACCGCCCTACAACCCACATTATCCGCCGGTAGCTGCAAGTTTAGGTATAATCGTCTCAGATTAACAGCAGTCGATCTGCCTGGCATAAATCCAGACTGATCTGGATGAATCACATCCGTCACCACTCCCGAGAGTCTATTTGCCAGTACCTTAGCTAATAACTTTGCATCCACTGACAGCAGTGAAATGGGCCTATATGATTCAGCCTTCGTCCTGTCCTTATCTTCCTTAGGTAGCGGCTCCTTCCAGCCCCCGCCGTCATAATCTCCCTCCCATCTGACAGCTCAGATGAGAGGTAGATTATCCGTTCTGTCCTGCCCTGTCCCCCTGCCCGGTCACTTCGCCCCCTCCCCCGATCATCGCCCCCAATCCCCTACCTCCTCCCTTGTGGCCCTGCAGCGGCTGCGGTTCCTTCCAGCCCCCGCCGTCGTCATCTCCCTCCCATCTGACTGCTCAGATGAGAGGGAGATGATCCTTTGTCCCCGGCTCTGCCCCCCAGCCCGGTCGGTTCGCCCCACCCCACACCCCCGGTGGTCCCCCGATACTCACCACCATCCCAGTGCGGCTCCCGCTGCTTCTTCCGGCCTCTTCTTCTTTTGGTCTGCCAGCATGCGCAGACAGAACAGAGACTGTTCTGTCTGTGCATAGTAACAGGTCATGATCTCTGAGGTCATGGCAGATCACCATCTTTGGTTCACACAGGGGTCAATTGTGATCCCATGATGGGATCAGAATTGACCCTTTGTGAACCAAGGATGGTGACCTGCCATGATCTTACTGAGGTCATGACCTGTCATTCTCCTGGAAGGATGTCTGCTTTTATAGTATATGGGGGATGCCCACATATACTGTAAAAGACTGGAAATCATCAAGGGACCTCCTACTGGACTACGTCGGACACTACAGACTAATAAAGATGGGGTCTAAATAAGTGTTTTTTTTTCTTTTCTAATAAAAAATGTTTTCTCTGTGTTGTGTCTTTTTACTATTTACTAGAGATTCCTAATGGCCCGGTCTAATATTGGCCAGACATTATGAATACCAGGCTTAGTGCCAGCTGCCAGAAAGCTGGCATTAACCCCTTATTACCCAGTTTGCCACCGCTACACGGCAGTTGGAAGAGTTGGATACAGCGCCAGAGAATGATGCTTCTATGAATGCACCGTTTTCTGGGGTGGCTGCGGGCTGCAATTTGCAGCGCGGGGGCGGGGGGAGACAGAAAGCTTGGGCCTCCCTATGCTGAGGATTCCAGCCCCCAGCTGCCTAGTTGTACCTGGCTGGCCCAAAAATATGCCGAAGCCCACGCCATTTTTTTAAAAAATTATTTCGTGAAATAATTAAAAAAAGGGCTTCCCTATATTTTTGGTTTCTAGCCAGGTAAAACTAGGCAGTGGGGGTTGGTGGCTGCCTGGACCAAAAATATGGCGAAGCCCCACGTTTTTTGTTTTAAAAATGTAATAAAGAAATAATATAAAAAAAATGCATGAGAGGAGACGTCCAGAACATGGTGTCTCCGGTTCTTGTGCACATGCCCTAAGGCTAGGGTCACATTAACGTTTCAGGAACTTGCGTCCAAAAGATAGGTTTTGGCAACCCTGACACCTTGTTACCACCATGATAACACCGTGTCGGCGCTGCCAATGCTTGCCTATGGAGACATGGCCCTTGGCGCAGCTCAAAAGCCGGCATCTGCGTGAAATCTCATGCTTTTTCCTAACGCAAGAAAAGATGCTTTCAGAAGCATCTTTGGTCGCGCAGAGAAAAAGCGCAAGATTTCAAACTCCGGCACTCAGATGCCGGTGTTTGATATGCGCTAGGGGTCGCGTCTCCATAAGTAAGCATTGCCAGTGCTGACGCCGCATTACCGTGGCAGTAATAAGGCTTCAGGGCTGCCAAAATCTATGTTTGTAGTGCGACCCCCATGAAAATGTTAATCTGACCCTGGCCTGAAAGGGAGAAATTGTGTGAAAAAAAGAAAATGTTGAATATGACAACCTATTGTTATGAAATTCTGTTAAGTAGCTGTACGTTCCAAATGCTCACTATATGCCTAGATATAATCAAATACAGCAAACAGGTTACACCGGGCACTCCACGTATTACACAAAACAGGGCTGTCACTCCTGTGACTAATGCAGCTTACTCTGGCGGTGCCGGCATGTAAGTAAATCCAAATCGATATCATAGAAAATAGAGCCGCACTCACCATTAGTCGATCTTGAAGACTTTTATTCTTGGTTCAGTCCATACATGTGAACATCAGCAGGGGAGGGGGTGCGGGGACGGAGGACGACGGCCTGCCGTTTCGCGGTCGTGTACCGCTTCGACGGGTCCTCTATAGCGTCTGTCGTCATTTCCGGGCTTTAACTTGCCGGTATTGACGTCACTACCGCTATAGCAAAACAATGTGAACATTATTAAAAGTTACATATATTGTTCAAAACAACATTATGGTGTGCATGTACGCTGATCTATTCATATATTTAAACTCCACAAAGTTCCATCATACTTTGATTGGTATATTACTATCTAACTTTACCGAGCAAGCTGATACCTGGGTAGTACCGTATTACCTCTACAACGGCAGCACTCGTCTCGATAATTATCCAAGTAGCATTAGTGCGCGCGGCCTCTCGCTAAGGACCTATTATAAACACAGATAATGATTGGCACCAACAAAGGCATTGAATCCATATTCACCCTGAACCTATTACTCCTCCTTTTCCAACGATCAGGGTAACTGGATAGATTACTGCTATTGATTTTAACAGCAATATTTTTCTCTCTTATTGTATCTAGGCATAGATATCTGGACATATAAAACAGGAACCTAAAACGGTGTGTTTACAGGGGAAATAAAACTGTATGTCAGGAAAGAAAACAAAGATACACGTAAAGTTACATACATCTGTCTCTCTTTACAGAGCCACTTAAAAAAGGTCTCTCCTAACTATACAGTTCTACACCATGATCTTATAGGAACACTATCAAATCATTTTTGTCATTAAGTCCTAGCGGACCACAGGCCCTAGTTTCTATCACCCACCTACTTTCCTTTTGCAATAGTAGTTTGTGCGTATTCCCACCTCTCTCTGATGGTCTTACGTGCTCTAGGCCCATGAAGGTCAAGCAGTCTGCGTTCCCTCCATGAGCCTCATGGACATGTTGTATCAACCTAGGGCTCCCAACACCAGTTCTTATAGACCTTTGATGCTCTCTAAACCTTTTGCACATCTCTCTAATTGTTTTGCCTATATAAAAGCGTCGACATGGGCAGAAAATGACATAGACTACCCATGTAGTCTTACAATTAATGTAAGTAGTGACTCTATGGCTCTTACCACCTACTACAACCGGATTGTCAGTCTCATGATTTCTGCAAGAACTACAGTTTCTACATTTGAGGTTTCCTATTGGTCTTCTCTTCTCAAGCCAAGTTACTCTTTTATTGGTTTTAATCCTATTCTTAACAAGTATATCCTTAAGGTTGTTACACCTTCTATAGGACAGGATAGGGGGACCTATTCCAATTGAATTTAGTTCTCTATCCTTTTCTAATACATGCCAATATTTATTAATGGCCATAGAGATTTTATTGTACATGGGCCCATATTTAAATGAGAACACGAAACGTTTCTTTAGCTTATCATCATCTTTTTTAGATTGTTGTCCTAGTTCTAAGGCTCTACTTTTAGTCTCCGACAATAGCTTTTCTGGATAGCCCCTCTGTTTGAAACTTACTTCTAATTCTTGCAGTTGTTTATCACGTCCTGTAAGGTTGTTGTTCATTCTTTTAGTTCTCAGAAATTGGCTGTAGGGGAGTGCTCGTTTAGTGTGATATGGGTGTGCGCTGTCATAGTGCAAAAGCGTATTAGATGCTGTGGGTTTCCTATATAGGGACCTTGTAAGGCTGTCATTCTCCAAATGGAGTTTTACATCTAAGAACTCTAGGTCATTCCTCCCATATACATGCGTGAACGACATATTGTAGGTGTTGGCATTCAGGAAAGCGACGAAAGAGGAAAAACCCTCTTCCTCGCCCTCCCACACCACAAATATGTCGTCCACATATCTTGCATATAGTTTTATACATTTCAAGAATGGGTTTGAGTTGTTATAGACAACATGATCCTCGAAATGCGCCAGAAATAAATTCGCCAATGTGCAAGAGACCGGGGTCCCCATAGCGGTTCCAGCTGTTTGCCTGTACCATGTATCATTAAATGTGAAAGCATTATGGGTTAGAATAAAATGCAGTGATTCACAAATAAAATCTATCAAAGAGCTGTCTTGACCCTCTATTTGGAGGATGTCTCGGATTACTTCTACTGCCAGAGTTTGTGGGATCCGGGTATAGAGGCTCTCTACATCTATAGAGGCCATACTGTACCCGGACCGCCATTCAAAGTCATCAACGCATTTTATGAACTCTCCTGAATCTTTTATGTAGGATGGTATCTTAGTAAGTAACGGTCTTAATAACCAATCTAGGTATTGCGACAAAGGCTCGGTCACTGAACCAATCCCCGAAACAATGGGGCGACCGGGAGGGTTCACGATCGATTTATGAACCTTTGGCAAGCAATACCAATATGGTTTCCTAGGAAATTCGATGAACAGTTTTTCGGCCTGTTTTTTATCTATAGTTGTGTTGTTAACGTACCTCCTCAGCAAGTTCCTTAGTTCGTTATTGAATTTAAAAGTGGGATCTCCCGATAATGCTGTATATGTATCGGTGGACTCTAGTTGTCTCAGAGACTCTTTCATGTAGTCCTTCTTACGTAGTAGAACTAACCCCCACACCTTTGTCTGCTTTCTTAACTAAAATGTCATCCCATTTAAGGATGACATCCAGGGCTTCCTTTTCGCCTTTAGTTAAGTTTGACCTGGGTCTGGGGTAGACCAGGGCTTCAACCTCTTTACACACCATCTCCTCAAAAAGATCCACACTATTTCCAGGTGAAACTGGTGGATAGAAATCAGATTTCACACCACCTTTGAAGTATCCTTTTTCACTCTCTTTTACTTGTTCTCCTAATGCTAGGGGATCTAGGTCGAGCAGCATGGCCACATCATCTTTAACTTCTCTTAATGATGTCTCATCGGCGAAAAAAACCCAAAGCCCCTATGCTAACTTGTTTAGACCTATTAACAGCACCATTTGAACTCTTCTCCATACCTTTTTCATTCTTACCATTATTAAAGTGTTTAAACAAGTGTATTTTTCTTATGGCCTTAAAAAGGTCTACTCTAAATTCAGTATAGTCAAAAGACTCTTCTATACAGAAGTTTAAACCCTTCTTAAATAATGAGTCCATGTCCTGCGTTATAACTTTATCTGTTAGGTTAAAGATTTGTATTTGGTTATCATCAATAACATCTAGTCTCTCCAAGACACAGTCTTTCTTTTTCCTGGCATCGGCATTCCTTCGTCTCCCTCTCCCCCTTCTTGTCTTTCTCCTAAAGGGTCTTCCTCCTGATGGTTGTTTTTTCTGTTTTTCTTTCTATAGGGTGTGGGTTCTCTGTCACTTGACTCATTTCCTGATTCACTTTCGCTTGAGCTTGCATTTGAGTTCTTATTTTTATTCTTATTTTTATTTTTGTTCTTATTTTTGTTCTTATTCTTATTACTATTGGGCCCCTTTCCCTCCCCTCCAGGGGTAAAAGGTGACCTTGGTGGATATCTAGGATTATTAGGGGTACCTTTAGGGCCAGAGTTCGGCTTCCTTTTATCTTTGTTCCTGAACGGAGTATTGTTTGATACTTTTCCCCATGTAAAAACGTCACCGGCCTCGTAATCCTGTTTGTCCCTTAGAAATTTCTCCCTCTTTTTCTCTTTAATTTCCTTTTGTAGCGGGATTAATTTTTTGTCTAATTTCTTAAGAAACACAGTCCATTCTTGTTTTTTATCATATCGTGCCTCTAACTCCATTCTCAAAGACTTTAACTGGTTGTTTATTTTTTCATGCTCTTTAATATTTTGCTTGAGCACCAGTTTAAGCAGACTATCAGAACTGGCTTCCAGCAAACTGTGCCATTCTTTTACAAAGTCTGCGTCCTCTTTTCCAAATGCCATAGTTTTCATCAATCTCAGTCCCCTTGGGACCCTTTTACAGGTTACATACCCCTTAAGGGATTGAATAGTCCAAAAAGCCTTAATCTCGCGCTCTGCCAGATTTTGTATGCGTAGTTCCAGGTGTTTGGTGCTCAACAATGTAGAGATTTCAGCCGTATTACACTCCATAAAGAACGTCTCCGCATCCTCCCTCCCTGCTGTTACTGATAAACTTAGATCAGCTGCATTACTGGTTTCCTGGTTCTCTGCCTCGGAATCCATATTATTCGGCAATAATGCCCTCTGTTTAGTGACGTTGTGCTCACGGTGGTGAAAAAGTTCATCAATCAAATACAGCAAACAGGTTACACCGGGCACTCCACGTATTACACAAAACAGGGCTGTCACTCCTGTGACTAATGCAGCTTACTCTGGCGGTGCCGGCATGTAAGTAAATCCAAATCGATATAATAGAAAATAGGGCCGCACTCACCATTAGTCGATCTTGAACACTTTTATTCTTGGTTCAGTCCATACATGTGAACATCAGCAGGGGAGGGGGTGCGGGGACGGAGGACGACGGCCTGCCGTTTCGCGGTCGTGTACCGCTTCGACGGGTCCTCTATAGCGTCTGTCGTCATTTCCGGGCTTTAACTTGCCGGTATTGACGTCACTACCGCTATAGCAAAACAATGTGAACATTATTAAAAGTTACATATATTGTTCAAAACAACATTATGGTGTGCATGTACGCTGATCTATTCATATATTTAAACTCCACAAAGTTCCATCATACTTTGATTGGTATATTACTATCTAACTTTACCGAGCAAGCTGATACCTGGGTAGTACCAGTTTATAATAGGTCCTTAGCGAGAGGCCGCGCGCACTAATGCTACTTGGATAATTATCGAGACGAGTGCTGCCGTTGTAGAGGTAATACGGTACTACCCAGGTATCAGCTTGCTCGGTAAAGTTAGATAGTAATATACCAATCAAAGTATGATGGAACTTTGTGGAGTTTAAATATATGAATAGATCAGCGTACATGCACACCATAATGTTGTTTTGAACAATATATGTAACTTTTAATAATGTTCACATTGTTTTGCTATAGCGGTAGTGACGTCAATACCGGCAAGTTAAAGCCCGGAAATGACGACAGACGCTATAGAGGACCCGTCGAAGCGGTACACGACCGCGAAACGGCAGGCCGTCGTCCTCCGTCCCCGCACCCCCTCCCCTGCTGATGTTCACATGTATGGACTGAACCAAGAATAAAAGTGTTCAAGATCGACTAATGGTGAGTGCGGCTCTATTTTCTATGATATCGGCCTAGATATAATCCTTGAGGGGTCTAGTTTCAAAAATGGGGTCACTTGTGGGGGGTTTCTGCTGTTTAGGATCCCTAGTGACCCTGCAAATGTGACATGGTGCCCGCAATCTATTTCAGCTTTTCCAAAATTCATATATTGCTCCTTCTATTCTGAGCCCTCCCATTTGTGTAAATATAATATTTTGGCTACTTGTGGGGTATCTTTGCGCTCATAAGAATGTGGGTAACAAATTGTGGGATCCACTTTTTGGAGTTACCTCTTGTAAAAGTGAAAAATGTTGTGCTAAAACAACACTTTTGTGGAAAAAAAAAGAACATTTTCATTATGATGACCTATTGTTATCAAATTCTGTAAAGGACCTGTGGATTCAAAATGCTCACTATACCCCTAGATGTAATCCTTGAGGGGTCTAGTTTCCAAAATGGGGTCACTTGTAGGGGAGCTCCAATGTTAAGGCACACAGGGGCTTTCCATACGCAACATGGTGTCCGCTAAAAATTTGAATGGAAAATTAGCTCCAATTGTTAGCGGACACCATGCCGGGTATGGAGAGCCCCTGTGTGCCTAAACATTAGAGCTCCCCCACAAGTGACCCCATTTTGGAAACTAGACCCCCCAAGGAACTTATCTAGATGTATAGAGAGCACTTTGAACCCCCAGGTGCTTCACAAATTAATCTGGAAAAATGAAAATAAAGTTTTTGTGAAAAAAAAAATACTTTTCATTTTTACAGATCAATTTGTGAAGCACCTGGGGGTTCAAAGTGCTCTCTATACATCTAGATAAGTTCTTTGAGGGGTCTAGGTTCCAAAATGGGGTCACTTGTGGGGGAGCTCCAATGTTGAAGCACACAGGGGCTCTCCATATGTGACATGGTGTCCGCTAACAATTTTAGCTAATTTTCCATTCAAATTGTTAGCAGACACTATGTCGCGCATGGAGAGCCCCTGTGTGCCTAAACATTGGAGCTTCCCACAAGTGACCCCATTTTGGAAACTAGACCCCCCAAAGAACTTATCTAGATACATAGTGAGCACAAATTGATCCGTAAAAATGAAAATGTACTTTTTTTTCACAAAAACTTTCGTTTGGCTTCAATTTTTTCATTTTCACATGAGCAACAGGACAAATTGCATCCTAAAATGTGTTGGGCGATTTCTCCTGAGTACACCGATACCTCATATGTGGTCATAAACCACTGTTTGGGCGCACGGCAGGGCTCAGGAGGGAAGGAGCGCCATTTCACTTTTTGGTTTTTTGTAAATGTATCTTTATTGAAAAATTTTTCATTTAAAGAATGTACAAACCGTACAGTAAAGCATATAAAACAATATAATTCCAGTGGAGAATGGCATGAATAAAGTTAATGGACCGTAAACCTTATAGTTAAAGTCTAAGTAGTAGTGGTCTCAAAAAGTCTCTCCTGGATATAGATAAAGGGGAGATCCCCTTTTATTGTCCAACTAGCCGTGAGCCCGATGCGATTGCATCGGGATTCTAGAATCGGTGTATAGTTTCTTAAATTTGAGTTTTAACTAATAATCCTATTATTCCATGATAGATGGCGGCCCAATGTTAAAGAATCGGGAGTGTAGCATGCATATATACATTATTCATTCAAATTTGACAATAATGCACATAAGACATGATATCTATCTATCAACTACCAATGTTTGTATAGTATATGTCAATGTAGTACATGTCATGATTCTAAGGCAAGGCTTTTCGTACAGATACTGGCACCGATGTTTTGTACAGATTACGTATATTCAATTTATATATGAATATTAATAATCTATGATTGAGCCAGTACATGTTTCCCCACCAACCACGGGAAGGTAGCCTTACAGCTGGTGGGCCCTACTCTACTCTATCCCTAATAATTAATAGTTAGACTCCTTTTAAATCAGATATTTTTTGGCTATTTGCAGAAGGTATGGAATAACCAAATACAATTTCTGAACTTGGCACCAAAGGGACTACCTACAGCTCACTTTCAGCAAGTAACATGTAATAAATATTGAACTTGCAGTTAGCTTGCAGTAAATACGGCAAGCAGAGCTTTAACAGGTTGACTAAATGCAACCACTAAAAATCAGAGCTAACTGATTTTGGCGATTGAAACTGTCGAAAGCACATGTGCCGCAACTACCGCAAGTAAACCACAAATTCCATAAACATTTCATGCAACTTACATTAAGAGTACTGTAGATCACCATTAGGCAGCAAGTGGCAAAATTGTTTTTTTCCAACTAAAAATTCAACAAATAGCAGAATAATTCAGATGTAAAATCAAAATGTCTATTCTTTCCCTATGTGTCTAAATATGTAGCTATGTGTCTAAATATGTACCTATGTGTATATATGTATTTATATGTACAGAACACACTTCAAGATAGAGATGTGTGTGAACAGCCGTCCCACCCATCTCTTAGGCTGCCTTCAGACTTGCAGATGCATCTGCAGCGTTTTGCAGATGCATCTGCAAGCATGTGCATGCAGACGGCAGTCCCTCTCTTTATAATGGGACACACGGTGTCTGCAGATTCTTGCAGACAGCCGTGCGCACTCATTCACTCCTATATGTGATCTGTGCGCAGGCGGATGCCTTCGTACAGATCACAGACTCCCCTCCGCACCAGGGACGCCACATGTTGCATCCCTGCTGCGGGCGGGATTGTGTGATTTGTATGCAGGCATGCGCCTGTGCAGAGATCACATATAGGAGTAAATGGGTGCACACGGCTGTCTGCAAGCATCTGCAGACACCGTATGTCCCATTATAAAGATAGGGGCGGCCGTTTGCATGCAGATGCTTGCAGATGCATCTTCAAAATGCTGGAGATGCATCTGCAAGTCTGAAGGCAGCCTTAGCTGTTCACAAAAACCTCACCCTGTGTAAAAAGAAAATGAAATCTCGCAGCAGCTATACTGCTGAAGCTTCAGGTTCTTATCACTAAATGCAAGCATTTAGATGATACACATCTACAATCTACAAAAAAAATGTGTGTTTACATACATATACAATGAAATGAAAAAAGAAATTTTCTAAGCTAAAAAAGTAATTACTATATATTTTAAATAACTATTTTATATCTAAAAACTAATTATAATATCTTTATAACAAAACTAATATTTTTGGTATTTTTGTATATTTCTATTCCTATACATCTATAGCTAAATTAATTTATTGTAATATTTGTGTTTAATTAGAAAGTAACTATGTATCTAAATGTAATATGTATCTAAAGAATTGAAAGTAAAATATTTTTATACACTATATTTTTAGTGAAAAATGAAAATGACGACTATATATCTTAAATTACTTTTATATGTAATAACTAGTGATGAGCGAGTATGCTCGGCGCGACTCGGTACTCGCACGAGTATCTCGGTACTCGGGGTGCTCGGCGAGCACCGAGTACTGCCGAGATGCTCGGACTGCTCGATAATAAATAGCGATCTGAGACACATACACTGCTCCCTTCAGTGCACACAGTGAGCTGGCACCATACAAGGAGCAGATTAATTGATAGGATCCCTCTGGGGGCCACAGCAAGGTGTTATATGCTGCGGCGATTTGAAAAAGCCCACCCTCCCGCCCTTTTCCGGAATTACTCGTTTTATAACCGGAAGTCTGTGGGCGGAGCCTGTCACTCATTGACTTACATTGGGCTCGGTGCTCTGGCCGAGTACAAGAGTATCTTGAGATGCTCGGCCAGAGCACCCGAGCATTTTAGTGCTCGCTCATCACTAGTAATAACTAATTATAATGTCTTTATCTATAACTAAACTAATTTTTTTGGTATTTTGATTTGATTTATTTATATTGATATACATGTATTGCTAAACTAATTTATATAGTAATATTTGTGTCTAATTGAAAAATAACTATGTATCTAAATGTAACATGTATCTAAAGAATGTTAAGTAAAATATTTTTATACACTATATTTTTAGTGAAAATGAACACAAACGACTATATTTCTTAAATAACTATTTTATATCTAATAACTAATTATAATATCTTTTTCTATAACTCAAATAATTTTTTTGGTATTTTTTTTTTTTCTATTCTTATACATCTATGGCTAAACTAATTTATTGTAATATTTGTGTTTAATTAGAAAGTAACTATGTATCTAAATCTAATATGTATCTAAAGAATTTAAAATAAAATATTATTAGAGAGATTATTTTGAGTAAAGAGTATTTCACTATTGGGCAGCAATTTGCCTTGAATGGGTGTATCCAGCACTTTCACCTTAACATTGCATCGTGTTTTCACTTGTGAAAAAGCCACATATAACTGTCCATGTCCAAAAACGGGTTGTGACAAAAAAACCCTACTTTCTCCAGTGTTTGGCCTTGGGATTTGTTGATGGTCATGGCAAAAGTAGACTTCACAGAAATTGTCGACGTCTTAACTTGAAAGGTAAGGCAGTGTCTGATGGAGATAAATCAATCCTTGGAATAAACACCACATTTCCTTCTGCAGACCCAGTAATGACTTTTGCTTGAATCAGATTGTCAAACAAAGTGATGACAATGAAGCGATTCCCATTGCAAAGACCTTTTATGCTGTTAAAGTTGCGCAAAAGCATGACAATGGTACCGATTTGTAATTTGAGGCGATGAGGAGGCATTCCCGTTGGTGTGAGTGAATTTAAAAATTCCACTGGATATTGGTCTGAATCTTCAGTCTCAATGGAATCATCACTAATGTATTCAGTGTATTCACCAGCAATGCAATCCATAACCTTAGAGTTCACCATATCCACATGGACATTTTTAGGGCAAAGAATAGCATGTGATGCAGCAATCTGAATGCTTTCATTGTTATATCCATCATGTATGTAAATGTAATATATATCTAAAGAATTTAAGATAAAATATTCTTATAGACAATATTTTTAGTAAAGACTTTTTCAGAATTAGGCAGCAATTTGCCTTGAATGGGTGTATCCAGCACTTTCACCTTCTTAACATTGCATCATCTTTTCACTCGTGAAAAAGCCACATATAACTGTCCATGTCCAAAAACGGGTTCTGACAAAAAAAATCCCTACTTTCTCCAGTGTTTGGCCTTGGGATTTGTTGATGGTCATGGCAAAAGCAGGCTTCACGGGAAATTGTCGACGTCTTAACTTGAAAGGTAAGGCAGTCTCTGATGGAGATAAATAAATCCTTGGAATAAACACCACATTTCCTTTTGCAGACCCAGTAATGACTTTTGCTTGAATCAGATTGTCAAACAAAGCGATGACAATCAAGCGAGTCCCATTGCAAAGACCTTTTCTGCTGTTAAAGTTGCGCAAAAGCATGACAATGGTACCGATTTTTAATTTGAGGCGATGAGAAGGCATTCCCGTTGGTGTGAGTGAATTTAAAAATTCCACTGGATATTGGTCTGGATCTTCTGTCTCATCAGGATCAATGGAATCATCACTAATATATTCAGTGTATTCACCAGCAATGCAATCCATGACCTTAGAGTTCACCATATCCACATGGTCATTTTTAGGACAAAGAATGGCATGTGATGCAGCAATCTGAATGCTTTCATTGTTATGTACATCAATGAGAATGTTTTCACCAAATATAGCAAGTATGAGTGAGCCAGTGCAGATCATGTCTTGTGGGATTTCAATGATATCATCTCCAAGGTTGAAATCATTGGACAATTCACCATTTCCCAGTTGAAGTAACCAACTGCTATAATCAGGATCAATGGAACGCATGTTGTTGAAGAGTGGCAATTGAGTGAAAAGCTGCCATTGTCGTGAGTATTTAATACAACTCTCTATAATGTCAGTTCTTGTACCATGAGGGATGATAGGCAGACACTGTCTAAAGTCTCCTCCCAGAACAATGACTTTCCCTCCAAAAGGTGTTGTATTTTTCTTGGAGATATCTGTTGTCATGACATCCCGTAAAAGTTGATCTATCACATGCAATGCATATTTAGATAACAGAGTGGACTCGTCAATAATGAAAAGTTTGGTACTTTTCAAATGTTGTGCAGCATCTGTATCATTTTTAATTCTGGAAACGGATGTTTCATTTATTGGAATTGGTATTCCATAAAGCGAATGGATGGTTCTTCCTCCTTGCAGTAAGTTAGCTGCAATCCCTGTACTGGCTGCAGGTGAAACAATTTCGCCTTCTCCTCTTAGTTCATGAATTAATAAATCATACAGATATGTTTTCCCACTGCCACCTGGACCGTCAATGAAAAAGCACTTAGGTTGTAGACTTCTATCGTGTAAAGTTTGATTGATCGCATCATAGGCCAAAAGTTGTTGGTCATTTAAAGTAGCTTTCATTTCCCGAGCTCTTCTTAACTCGTCATCCTTGTTGTATTGTGGAGCGATGTGGTTTTCTTTTTGGTCGTGGTAGATTAAAATCAGTAAAAGTTTTGGCATGAAATTTTAAAACATTTTGGACATCTGTCATTGCATATCCTTCACAATTCTCACACTCCTCAGTGTTAGAGTGATATGCATGGCAGTAGTCTTGGATAAAGTCTTGTTTAAATTCTTGCCACAACTCCAATGGATGAGCTGGAGGACCAAAAATACATATATATGCAAACATATCATGAAGCTGTGCAGGCATGTTGAGAACACAGGCATCCAATAAAGTATTTCTCCAGTGTCATCGAAGAGCAATCCAAGGGCTAATGTCGCCTCTTTAAAAGTTGGGTATGTCACTTCATTAACAGTCTTAATGTTGTCAAAACTTGTTGCTCCTTTGACATGCAGTACCAACAACCTTAAATAGTACCGTTCTTGTTCTTTCATACTGACAGTATACATTCTTCCAATCACTGAAGAACTTCCTCGCTTTCTAATTTCCCATGCACCTTGTTTCCAAACATAGTGCTCTGGAATTTGGCGGTATAAGTAATCCTGAGCATGTGGGTCATTCTCATTCAGCTCAAAGTAGGCCATAAGAGTGGATTTTCTGTGCATTGTGTAACTGATGTTGTCAACAGAGTCATCCTCATGAAAATAAAGTGGTTGAGAATGTGGGAGATGTACGGCAAGACAAATAATGGAGTGGGATTGTCTATGCATAGGGTAAGCAAAGATTCGCCAAGCTGCCTCCGGTGCACTCACGTATCTTGAATCCATGAATTGATGTGTTTCATCATGGTGGATATTAGTTTGGCAAATTTCAAGATTGGCTTTATCATGTCCTTTGTAGACATATTTGAATAGGTATTTAACACTTTGAATGGAAGCGCATACCTCAACATTAATGTGACACTTGTATTTTAATAGTAGGAAAGGGTTATAGGGAACAACCCAAGAATTATCAATCATCTTTGAATTGTGTTCAAAAGATGATCCTTCCTTTCTTTGATAAGTAGGGTATGCATCCTCAGCTAAGACTGTTTTTGTTTGGAAATCTTTAGGAAAACCTTTCTTACACTTTCCAAGATCCATACATGGAGAATTGGGGTTGTGTTGTCCACAGGGTCCATGAATCATGTGTTGCATCACAATTTCATGGAGCACAGGGTAATCTTCTGGATCAGGGATTTCAGCCCAAACTATATTATCCCTTCAACCTCAGTTCTTAGTTTGGATTTGCTATCCAGAATGATCAAAATGTGAGCGTGTGGTAGGCCACGCTTTTGGAATTCAATAACATGAACCATTGCACAAACTTTGCCAAATAATCCAGTGTTAATGTCTTTTAATAGGGCTTCCAGTTTAATTCTGAAGACACGGGCGACTAAATCAGGTCTATGTTCCACACGCTGCCATGGCTCTAAATTGATTTTAATCTCCCTCCATTTAGGATTACAGGTCATGGTTACGAAAAGATCCGGATCGTCCAAATTTAGTCACAATAGCCATGGCATCCTGATAGCGTTGCTGCATGTTTCTTGGACTGCCTTCAAAGGAAGATGGTAAAATGACCGTCTTGCCAATGGGAATACCTTTCTCAATAGATTTTTTTCTGGAGATGTTCCTGGAGTACGCAATAATCCTCCACTTTTAAATCCTTTTGGTGTTGACGGATAAAATTTAAGCGATTTGCCTCGATTTTCACATACGCATCCACTAAGTACTGCTGCGTTAGTTTGCCACCATTCAGGACAGGATTGAACCGATTCCGTACAGACAACAAATAGCAGTAATACTGGAGCTGTGTAACCCTGCGTTGAATTTGGCCTTGATGCTTGAGTCCCTCATGCCAGCCTTGTTCTCCATGAGGGAAAAATAAGGGATACAGTAATGCATCTAAATTGCTGTGTAGAATACTGACTTGCTGTGTTTTTGGGGCCAAGGGGTTATTTGGATCAGGTTTCAAATGAATTAAAATGTCTCTATTGAATGGTGGCTCTCCATCAGCATGTTCAAAGACCACAGCAACTTCATTGACAGTAGGATTGTTATAGCGTCTAGGGTCTTGCTGTCTGTCTTATTTAATGGCCATGATAATATTTGGCATAACGGTGCCATGTTCTACTGCCTTCTGTTGTTCTTCTAATTCAACGTCACGTAGCATTTTATAGGCCGAAACAAACGGATTAATATTATCCAATTGAAGAGCAATGATACTCATTAAAGTAGGATGACATTTAACATTTTCTGGAGACTGTAGCCGTTGTTCTATAGCGCTTGCAGTATCTAAAATGTACAGTTGTGCATATGCTGGAGGTTGATGTTGAGCAGGATGGAGTGTTCCCGTGCGATGATAAATTTGCCCATGAATTCGGAAACAGTAAGGGCCGTGTCCAGGTGGCGGAGAAACATGGGCACCCATGGAGGCAAAAGAACTATTAATGCTCCTGATATTCTCCATCAAATTTTGACTGTACTCACTCTCTCCTTTCAGCAGGCGTTGGAAGACCTCCGGGTATTGAGGTAATGGTACCTTTACTTTTCCCTTGTGGCAACAAAGAGTAAACAGTTTATCTGATGGGCGTTCATCAGTAAAATGTCGAGCCTCACAATGTTTACATATTACATTCATGAAACCACAGGTATGTTCTGGAATAGCATGATCCTGATCAGTAAATCCCATTGGATAAGGGAAAGGTGAAGATAAGAAAGGTAGAATTTTATTGTGTAATCCTACATAGATGAGACGTGGAAGGGACGTAGATTCAAAACATTCCATAAATGAAGAAGTTGAATATATTTTCCGTTCTGCCTCTTGCAATGTTGAAGTTGAAGAAGAACTTTGGCGTTGGTCACGACGTGATGTAGCCAAATGGGTCAAGCGGACTGTTCTAGACGTAGGAGACTCCGTATCTTGACGCATCTGTCTTTTCCTTTTAAGCCTCAAAATGTTACACTGTTTGCTGTATGGCGTCTCCTCAGCAGAGTGTTTTCGTTTAGATGTGGCCTTGCGATGTGGTAAAGGCTGTTCAGTTGTAGTTAACACAGTAGAAGAAGAGGTGGCAGCAGTATGAGGATCAGACAAAGAGGTGGCAGCAGTATGAGGATCAGACGAAGAAGTGGCAGCAGTATGAGGATCAGACGAAAAGGTGGCAGCAGTATGAGGATCAGACGAAGAAGTAGCAGCAGTATGACGGTCAGACGAAGAGGTGGCAGCAGTATGACGGTCAGACGAAGAGGTGGCAGCAGTATGAGGGTCACAGGAAGAGGTGGCAGCAGTATGAGGGTCAGACGGATCTCCTGTAGGCATGAACTCTTGGTGTTTGCGTCTTTGACGCGCAGGCATGGATTTTTTGCCTAATCGTTCCGTCCTTCCTTCAAAAGACTCTTTTGAAACCCGTGTTTTCAAAGCAGCCTTTTCCTTATCCAAGCGAAGTCGTCTTTCTTCAGAACTCTCCTCGGCACACTTCTTGCGCATACGCACAGACTCCTTTTGAACCGTTGCTTCTTTTTTTTTCCATGGAGGTCATGGGAGGTGTTAAAGACTGTTCACTTGGTAGAATGTCAGTACACGAAGAGGCAGGAGTAGTATCTTTGTCAGACGGTTCTTCAGTGACAGTGATTTGTTGGTTTATCCGTCTGGCACGCGCATCCATGGCTCTTTTTGACTTTCGTTGACTTCTTTCTTCAGAAGACAGTTCAGCAATACGTTTCTTCGAAGCAGCCTTCACAGCATCCAACCGAAAACGTCTCATTGGAGAAGACAGTTTGGCAATGCGTATCACTTTAGCAGCCTTAACACGTTGTAAACGAAGACGTCTCTCTTCCGAAGTCTCCTCTGCAATGCGTTTGGCCTGAGCAGCCTTAACACGATCTAAGCGAAGACGTCTATTTTCAGAAGTCTCCTCAGAAGTGCGTTTCGCCTTAGCAGCCTTCTCACTATCTAAGCGAAGACGCCTCTCTTCTGAAGTCTCCTCTGCAGTGCGTTTCGCCTTAGCAGCGTTACGAAGATCTAACCGAAGACGTCTCTCTTCCGAAGTCTCCTCTGCAATGCGTATCGCTTTAGCAGCCTTATCACGATCTAACCGAAGACGTGTCTCTTCCGAAGTCTCCTCAGCAGTGCATGTTGCCTTAGCAGCCTTATCACGATCTAACCGAAGACGTGTCTGTTCCGAAGTCTCCTCTGCACGCTTCTTCTTAGGCGTAGATAGCCTCCTTGGCAAGAGGGATATTTTTTGTTGGAGAGCTCATCTTAATAAGAATAGTCAATGAATCAAATCCCAAATGAGCTAGAGTGTGTTAGTTAAGGAAACAATCAATAATAACTATGTCTAAATAGGCAAAAACAATAAAAGGAAAGTGTGTATTTCAATAACCTGTGAAAACGAAATGATGGAGTTCTTTAAAGTATGAAACAAATATTTCATGATGTTTACTGTATGGAGTAGTGAATGGAAATCAGTGTGTTTAAAGTCCTTAAAAAGAGACTTAAAGGCAAGACAAATGGATGTAAGGGCCCTTTGAGAGGCGCGTTGTAAATGCAGAGTTCCAACATTGTAAGAAAAGCGGTTAAACTACCGATATGACAGGAAGTTCCACATAACCGCCAGCAGTGGTGGAATTACAGAAGGTGGTGCAAAATGGAGAGGTAGCGTTATTTTTTACCTTGAACGTAGGGTTTTGGGATTATAGGGGAAGTAGTGTTTTTTGTTTTTCTTGCTGGAGTTGGTGGAAACAGCAGCATTAGCAGCGAGCGTGAAATGGCACAATGTCACCAAGCATGGTGAAAATAGAAATAAGGCAACGTCTGGAGTACATGGTGAAACAGGCAGGTCAATGTGAAAATCAACGTTAATCCGGCGATGTAGCGTGACCTTACGCAACCGCACCCCTGGTGACGGGTATGGGGAACTTGCGTTAATAATGGAAATATTTCCACATGTTATGGAACAATGTAAATCGGCATGTACAACGCGCGTGTGAAAGGGGCCCCAGTCGGTCATATAGTGTAAAATGGCATGTAACCAATATATTTGGTATGTAAAAGTAGTTAATGTACTACTGTGACGACAGGCCCTTTCACATTAGCGGTAATTTGAAATAGCATCAGATGCGGTGAAAAAACTGCATCTGCGGTGTTTGGTGCATAGCCGCAGCATAACCGCTGCACTTGCGGGCGGTTGCGTTAATCGCCATAGTCAGTATATAGTGACTTGCGGCAGGTGCGGCAATTGGGGTTTAGCACTTGCGGCAGGTGCTGGGGCGATAAAAAACGGTGGGCGACCGTGATTTATTTTGCGGCAGCACCTGGCGCAAGAGCCAAAGCGCACTTGCGGCATCTGCTGCAAGTCCCTATATACTGACTATGGCGATTACCGGAACCGGACCGCAAGTGCAGTGGTTATGCAGCAGCTATGCAGCAAACAGAGCAGATGCGATTTTTTCACCGCATCTGGCACGATTTAAAATTACCGTTGATGTGAAAGGGACAGGTAGCATTACATCCAAACTGTTAAATATAAGACAGGTAGTAGTGCTACAGACTCATTAGTATTAAATAGAATCAAAATGGCATATAATGTGTTAATGTACTCCTAACAGTGTGACGACACACTCCTAAGTAGAAATAAAATATAGAACAGTCTGTAAGGGGTTAATGTACCACTGGCACGTGTACAAAATACTGCACGATCAATAAAATTACAAATAATATTAAAGAAGTTAGTATTCAAATGGCAGTAGTAGACCACATAGTGACATAGGCAGTGAATAGCCAAGACAATAGAAGGGGTTAATGTACTACTTACATCCTATAAAACAGTGTGGATGAGAAAATAAATAAGAAATGGTATAGAAGAGGTTAATTTTCAAATGTAATGAGTACAGCACATAGCGACACAGTTACTGAATAGCAAACAGAATGCAAGGGGTTAATGTAGCAGTTTGAACCATATAAAACAGTGTGGGGGGAAACTAAAATGCAAAATGCATAGAAGAGGTTAATGTAGAAATGGCCTTAGTACAGCACATAGTGAGATAGCAAGTAGAGCAGAAATAGAATTGAAGGGGTTAATAAAGTTTGAAAAAAAACAGGTCAATATGGTGAAACGTAGCTGATATGAAATTTGTATAAAGAAGGGGTTAATATAAGCATAGGCATTAGGAACATATACTCTGATGTGATATTGTACTGTGAAAACAGCTTTTTAACTTTTACATAGTTCACAAATTCAAATTTCGCGCTCTAAGATGGCGGACGCGAAATGTTCATTCATAAAAAGCCGGCAGACGCCAGCCGCTATTTGATTGGAGAGCGGAAACTTCATAAACATGGCGCCATGAATACGATTGGTCGGCGCTACTGTGTGAAGATGCCGCTGTCCAATCACAACACAGCGAGGCGGAGCTACAGACTTCCACCCTCCCGAACGGCGTGGCCGAAAATCGAACCAGGCGCTCGGCAAGGAAAGTGTCGCTTTCCCCGCTGAGCGCCGACCAATCGGAAGCAAACCGCCATGTCCAACAACCAATCACAATCGCGCCTCATTTCTCAATGCATCTCTATGGGAATGCACCCTCCAATCACAATCGCGGCGCCATTTTTGAAAATCCACAGCGGCCAATCAGAATCGCGCCTCACTTCCCATAGACATACATAGCGGTGTGTCGCCGATTTTATGGCCGGGCCCCTGGTTCTATTTTCGGGCAGGGGACTCGGCTCTGATCCGTCGTTCCAGGGGGCCGGAAACTCGCAATCAGCGCTTCGCGGACATTGCTCGCGCCTTACCAACGACTCGCAATCATTGCGAGTCGTTACTGATACGCTAGCTATCGCCACGAAGCGCTCATTGCGAGTTTCCGGCCCCGTCAAACTACCGACCAGAGCCGAGTCCCCTGGCCGAAAATAGAACCAGGGGCCCGGCCATAAAATCGTCGACACACCGCTATGTATGTCTATGGGAAGTGAGGCGCTCTTCTGATTGGTCCCTGTGTGCTGACGCTGACCAATCAGAATAGCGCCTCACTTCCCATAGACATACATTAGCGGTGTCTCGCGAAATATATGGCCGCCCTTCTGGTTCTATTTTCGGCCACGAGGCTTGGCTATTTCCGGTCCGAAAAAAACATTTTCTCTATTTTTCTAACTTTCTTTTTATCTATTTTGCAATCTATATTCTTATCTATCTTTCTATCTATCTATCTAAGAATATAGACAGAAACATAGATACAAATAAAGATACATAAATACAGAACATCTTTTTTTTGGACCGGAAATAGCCAAGCCCTGTCCCCGAAAATAGAACCAGAAGGGCGGCCATATTTTTCGCGATACACCGCTAATGTATGTGTATGGGAAGTGAGGCGCTGTTATGATTGGTCGCCGTAAGCACACAGCGACCAATTAGAAGAGCGCCTCACTTCCCATAGACATACATTAGCGGTGTCTCGCGAAATATATGGCCGGGCTTCTGGTTCTATTTTCCGGCCATAAAATCTATGTATGTCTATAGGAAGTGAGGCGCTCTTCTGATTGGTCGCCGTAAGCACACAGGGACCAATCAGAATAGCGCCTCATTTCTCAATGCATCTCTATGGGAATGCGCCCTCCAATCACAATTGCGGCGCCATTTTTGAAAATCCACAGCGGCCAATCACAATCGCGCCTCAATTCTCAATGCAGCTCTATGGGAAGAGGCGCAGAGAATGCGATTGGTTGGCGGTCACCGGGAAGATCGGCAAGTGGTATGGGCGGCGCCTGAATGAGTATTCGGGCACAGCAGTCTCATAGACCACGGAGGCCGCTAGAAGCGCCGAAGTTTGCGCTTGTAGCGCAGAAGTCGGCGCTTTTAGCGGCAAAGTGTCTGAACTGTGGCGCAGGCTCCATGCAGCGCCGATTGGCGCTGCATGGCGCAAGAGAGTAAAAGTGGTGAAAATAAAAGATAGCAAAAGAGGTGAAAATAAAACGTAGCATCAGGCATATAGACTCTGATGTGAAAAGGTAGATTTAAAAAGGATATCTTAGCTGATCAATCGCAGAAGTCGATCCGGCGCTTGCTTCCCGACGGGCCTCACGAAGGATGGATATCTTGGCTGAAATATAGTCCAACAGATGGTCCAGCGGTAGCTTCTCGTTCTCCCTCAAAGACCCTCACGAAGGATGGATTTCTTGGCCGAAAGATAGTCCAACAGATGGTCCAGCGGTAGTTTCTCGTTGTCTCGCAAACAGGATTCAAAGAGGTTGAAGATTCAAATTTCCCGCTATAAATAGCGGCCTTATCTGATTGGTGGGCGGCAACCTCAGAAAGATGGCGCCATGAATGTGATTGGTCGCTGTATTTTTTCAAAAATGGCGCTGCGATTGTGATTGGAGGGCGCATTCCCATAGAGATGCATTGAGAAATGAGGCGCTATTCTGATTGGTCGCCGTAAGCACACAGCGACCAATCAGAAGAGCGCCTCACTTCCCATAGACATATGACTCACCGTGGCCGGGACTCCGGTTTAGACAGGCGATGCTTCCTTCCTCCTTGTCGCGGGTGGGCCGCGCCTGCCGGTAGTGGGGCCCGGTGTAGTGCAGATCAAAAGTTGAAGACGTCTTGTAGGAACAGATTAAAGGGATTTTTAATTTATTCGTGACGCCACCTATGAGTAGTTCGGTACTCGTTACCGACGCTGCGGAGCCTCCGGGGGATGGATAGCAGCAAGATGGAACACTCCCCACAGGCTGAGCGGTGATCCCCGGAGGCTGGAGCTGCTTAAGATGTTGTGCGGCAGCTGCAGTTACCTTGTAATGCGGACGGACAGTTCATAAGGAAGCACGGACACAGAAAGTCTCTGCAACGGGTCTTTACTGTAACCAGCAGGCAGTACATGGTATACAGTTCACGGGTAGTGGACCGGGTGGACTCAGCAATGATGGTGTCCCTTAGAAATCCGCAGTGTTCCTCTATTCTAACTAAGTGATTGCCAGTGTCGCCCAGGAATACCAGATCGGGTACGGGGAGGCTGCTTCAATGCCCTATCCATGATGTACGTTCTGGATGTTTTGGGGAGCCTTGGATCCCTCGGTGGGTACACCGCTGGTTAGACGACTGGAAGTTGGCTGGTGGTGGGGTGCTCCTGTGAAGCTGCTCCTCCACGCTTCTGGTTCGCGTAGCAGAGGTGAACTGCTGCCAGCTTCGGTACCAGTGAACCGGCTGTGAGTTGTGGGCACGGGAGTCTTTTGGGAACCCGTGTGAATGATGCCCAATCCCGGTTGATGAGGCCTCAGGTGCTGACACCCGACCGGTGACGGCCCGGGGGCTGCACGGGGTGCGGAGCCCCCGCTCCTCTCCAAGTTCAAGTTCTTTGCTCCAGTCTCTGTTCTAGACTCTGTTCTAGACTATCTGTAGACTATCGTGTGTTCTCCTACACACTACCCTAGCACTCCGCCCACCAGGACCTATGATTGGCCCTCTGTTCTAGGTGATGCATGCAGGGTTGGATTTCTAAGTTAACCAAATCATTGCTGGGTCAGAGAATATTGCGGCTGCTTTTATGGCTGCAATACCCTCTTGTGACGCACTCGTTGCAGGGAGCCACACATACATTAGCGGTGTCTCGGTAAATATATGGCCGGCCTTCTGGTTCTATTTTCCGGCCATAAAATCGGCGACACACCGCTATGTATGTGTATGGGAAGTGAGGCGCGATTCTGATTGGCCGCTGTGGATTTTCAAAAATAGCGCCGCGATTGTGATTGGAGTGCGCATTCCCATAGAGATGCATTGAGAAATGAGGCGCTATTCTGATTGGTCGGCGTCAGCACACAGCGACCAATCAGAAGAGCGCCTCACTTCCTATAGACATACATAGCGGTGTGTCGCCGATTTTATGGCCGGAAAATAGAACCAGAAGGCCGGGCATATATTTAGCGAGACACCGCTAATGTATGTCTATGGGAAGTGAGGCGCTCTTCTGATTGGTCGCTGTGTGCTTACGGCGACCAATCAGAATAGCGCCTCACTTCCCGTAGACATACATTAGCGGTGTATCGCGAAAAATATGGCCGCCCTTCTGGTTCTATTTTCGGGGACGGGGCTCGGCTATTTCCGGTCCAAAAAAAAGATGTTCTGTATTTATGTATCTTTATTTGTATCTATGTTTCTGTCTATATTCTTAGATAGATAGAAAGATAGATAAGAATATAGATAGCAAAATAGATAAAAAGAAAGTTAGAAAAATAGAGAAAATGTTTTTTTCGGACCGGAAATAGCCGAGCCTCGTGGCCGAAAATAGATACAGAAGGGCGGCCATATATTTCGCGAGACACCGCTAATGTATGTCTATGGGAAGTGAGGCGCTATTCTGATTGGTCGGCGTCAGCACACAGCGACCAATCAGAAGAGCGCCTCACTTCCCATAGACATACATTAGCGGTGTCTGGCGAAATATATGGCCGGCCTTCTGGTTCTATTTTCCGGCCATAAAATCGGCGACACACCGCTATGTATGTGTATGGGAAGTGAGGCGCGATTCTGATTGGCCGCTGTGGATTTTCAAAAATGGCGCCGCGATTGTGATTGGAGGGCGCATTCCCATAGAAATGCATTGAGAAATGAGGCGCTATTCTGATTGGTCGCTGTGTGCTGACGCCGACCAATCAGAAGAGCGCCTCACTTCCTATAGACATACATAGCGGTGTGTCGCCGATTTTATGGCCGGAAAATAGAACCAGAAGGCCGGGCATATATTTCGCGAGACACCGCTAATGTATGTCTATGGGAAGTGAGGCGCTCTTCTGATTGGTCGCTGTGTGCTTACGGCGACCAATCAGAACAGCGCCTCACTTCCCATAGACATAGAATGGAAGAATTTTCATCCATTCTATGTCTATGGGAGGTGAAGAGGACGTCGGAGCCGGAGATGGCGGAAAGAAGAGAGAAGAACCCCGGGACCGGACGAAGAGGACGCCTGGCCGGACGGAGGACTTGGGGATCGGACGGACGATGAGATGAAGAAGAAGACATGTAAGTGATCGACGGCGGCGGTGGGTTAGGGGACGGCGGGGGCTTAGGGTGTAGCGCCTTAGGGGGTAGAGAGAGCGGCGGGGGACAGCGGCGGGGGACAGCGACGGAGGACTTGGGGATCGGACGGACGATGAGATGAAGAAGAAGACATGTAAGTGATCGACGGCGGCAGTGGGTTAGGGGACGGCGGGGGCTTAGGGTGTAGCGCCTTAGGGGGTAGCGAGAGCGGCGGGGGATCGGACGGACGATGAGATGAAGAAGAAGACATGTAAGTGATCAACGGCGGCGGTGGGTTAGGGGACGGCGGGGGCTTAGGGTGTAGCGCCTTAGGGGGTAGCGAGAGCGGCGGGGGACAGCGGCGGGAGCTTAGGATGCGGCGGGGGTTTAGGATGCGGCGGGGCTTAAGGGGTATCGGCGGGGGCTTAGGATGCGGCGGGGCTTAGGGGGTAGGGGCTTAGGGGCGGCGGGGTTTAGGGGATAGCGCCAGCGGCGGGGGACAGCGACGGGGGCTTAGGAGGCGACGGGGCTTAGGGGGTAGGGGCTTAGGGGCGGCGGGGGCTTAGGAGGCGGCGGGGCTTAGGGGGTAGGGGCGGCGGGGCGGCGGGGCTTAGAGGATAGGGCTTAGGGGGTATCGGCGGGGGCTTAGGGGGGCTTAGGGGCGGCGGGGGCTTAGGAGGCGGTGGGGCTTAGGGGATAGGGGCGGCGGGGCTTAGAGGATAGGGCTTAGGGGGTATCGGCGGGGGCTTAGGATGCGGCGGGGCTTAGCGGGTAGGGGACAGCGACGGGGGCTTAGGGGGCGGTGGCGGGGCTTAGGGGGTAGGGGCTTAGGGGCGATGCGACGGGGCTTAGGGGGTAGGGGCTTAGGATGCGGCGGGGCTTAGGGGATAGGGGCTTAGGGGCGAGGGGGGGTTAGGGGGTGGGGGTAGCGACAGCAGCGGGAGCTTACGGGCGAACAGGCGTATGGGCATGGGGCTGTAGTATACCATAGCGGTGTACACTACAGCATCCATGCTGTGGTTTTGTTCGCGGGGCAACGACTCGCAATGCCCGCTTCGCGAGTCGCGTGGCCGCTACACGGCCACGGACAGAGTCCTGGAGAAAGTTCCGAGCTACGCGAACAAAGCCACAGGAAGTAGCGCCGGTCGCGACGGAAGTCGCTACGGCAATTATATAATAGATAACTCTGGAACGCTTAAATGGATCCTAGCGATTCTGAGACTGTTTTTTCATGACATATTGGGCTTCATACTAGTAGTAAATTTAGGTCAATAATTTTTGCATTTATTTGTGAAAAAATCAAAAATTTTGTGAAAATTTAGCAATTTTCAAATTTTTAACTTTTATTCTGCTAAACCAGAGAGTTACAGTGCCTACAAGTAGTCTTCAACCCCCTGCAGATTTAGCTGGTTTGATAAGATGCCAATAAGTTAGAGCCTTCAAACTGCAAACGAGAGTAGGATTTATTAACAGAAGCATAAATCTTACAAACCAAAAAGTTATGTTGCTCAGTTGAATTTTAATAAATTTTAAACATAAAAGTGTGGGTCAATTATTATTCAACCCCTAGGTTTAATATTTTGTGGAATAACCCTTGTTTGCAATTACAGCTAATAATCGTCTTTTATAAGACCTGATCAGGCCGGCACAGGTCTCTGGAGTTATCTTGGCCCACTCCTCCATGCAGATCTTCTCCAAGTTATCTAGGTTCTTTGGGTGTCTCATGTGGACTTTAATCTTGAGCTCCTTCCACAAGTTTTCAATTGGGTTAAGGTCAGGAGACTGACTAGGCCACTCCATCACCTTGATTTTTTCCCTCTTGAACAAGGCCTTGGTTTTCTTGGCTGCGTGCTTTGGGTCGTTGTCTTGTTGGAAGATGAAATTACGACCCATCTTAAGATCCTTGATGGAGGAGCGGAGGTTCTTGGCCAAAATCTCCAGGTAGGCCGTGCTATCCATCTTCCCATGGATGCGGACCAGATGGCCAGGCCCCTTGGCTGAGAAACAGCCCCACAGCATGATGCTGCCACCACCATGCTTGACTGTAGGGATGGTATTCTTGGGGTCGTATGCAGTGCCATTCAGTCTCCAAACGTCACGTGTGTGGTTGGCACCAAAGATCTCGATCTTGGTCTCATCAGACCATAGAACCTTGAACCAGTCTGTCTCAGAGTCCTCCAAGTGATCATGAGCAAACTGTAGACGAGCCTTGACATGACGCTTTGAAAGTAAAGGAACCTTACGGGCTCGTCTGGAACGGAGACCATTGCGGTGGAGTACGTTACTTATGGTATTGACTGAAACCAATGTCCCCACTGCCATGAGATCTTCCCGGAGCTCCTTCCTTGTTGTCCTTGGGTTAGCCTTGACTCTTCGGACAAGCCTGGCCTCGGCTCGGGAGGAAACTTTCAAAGGCTGTCCAGGCCGTGGAAGGCTAACAGTAGTTCCATAAGCCTTCCACTTCCGGATGATGCTCCCAACAGTGGAGACAGGTAGGCCCAACTCCTTGGAAAGGGTTTTGTACCCCTTGCCAGCCTTGTGACCCTCCACGATCTTGTCTCTGATGGCCTTGGAATGCTCCTTTGTTTTTCCCATGTTGACCATGTATGAGTGCTGTTCACAAGTTTGGGGAGGGTCTTAAATAGTCAGAAAAGGCTGGCAAAAGAGATAATTAATCCACACATGTGAAGCTCATTGTTATTTGTGCCTGAACTACTTCTTAATACTTTAGGGGGACCAAACAGAATTCTGGTGGTTTGAGGGGTTGAATAATAAATGACCCTCTGAATTAACTTTTAACGCTTTAAAAAAAAAAAAAAAAAAAAAAAAAAAAAATTTTTTTGTGGCACTGCATTTCCCACTTCCAGGCTGATCTACAGTCCAAATGTCACAATGCCAAGTTAATTCCGCATGTGTCAACCAGCTAAATCTGCAGGGGGTTGAATACTACTTGTAGGCACTGTATGTGACACAAAATAGTTAATAAATAACATTTCCCACATGTCTACTTCACATCAGCACAATTTTGGAAAAAAAAACATTTTGTTAGGAAGTTATAAAGGGTCAAAGTTCATCAGCAATTTCTCATTTTTCCAGCAAAATGTACAAAACCATTGTTTTTAGTGACCACATCACATTTGAAGTCCCTTTGAGGGGTGTACATGACAGAAAACACCCAAAAGTGACACCATTCCAATTACTGCACCCCTCAAGCTACTCAAAACTACGTTCAAGAAGATTATTAACCCTTCAGGAGCGCAATGTGACTTTTGGAGCTAATTTTCCATTCAAAAAGTCAAATTGCGCTCCCTCCTTCTGACCCCTGCCGTGCGCCCAAACAGTGGTTTATGATCACATATGAGGTATCGGTGCACTCAGGAGAAATTGGCCAACACATTTTAGGATGCAATTTATCCTGTTGCTCATGTGAAAATGAAAAAATTGAGGGCAAACAAATGTTTTTTGAAAAAAAGTACTTTTTCATTTTTACAGATCAATTTGTGAACCACCTGGGGGTTCAAAGTGCTCACTATGCATCTAGTTAAGTTCCTTGGGGGGTCTAGTTTCCAAAATGGGGTCACTTGTGGGGGAGCTCTAATGTTTAGGCACACAGGGGCTCTCCATACCCGACATAGTGTCCGCTAACAATTGGAGCTACCGTATATACTCGTGTATAAGCCGACCCGTGTATAAGCCGACCCCCCTATTTTGCCCTCAAAAAATGGGAAAACGTATTGACTCGCGTATAAGCCGAGGGTGGACTCCAGCACAGGTATACGGCCCCAAGCACAGGGTATACAGGCCCCCAGCACAGGGTATACAGGCCCCCAGCACAGGGTATACAGGCCCCCAGCAAAGGGTATACAGGCCCCCAGCAAAGGGTATACAGACCCCCAGCACAGGGTACACAGGCCCCCAGCAAAGGGTATACAGGCCCACAGCAAAGGGTATACAGGCCCCTAGCACAGGGTACACAGACCCCCAGCAAAGGGTACACAGGCCCCCAGCAAAGGGTACACTGGCCCCCAGCACAGGGTACACAGGCCCCCAGCAAAGGGTATACAGGCCCCCAGCAAAGGGTATACAGGCCCCCAGCACAGGGTACACAGGCCCCCAGCAAAGAGTACACAGGCCCCCAGCAAAGGGTACACAGGCCCCCAGCAAAGGGTACACAGGCCCCAGCAAAGGGTATACAGGCCCCCAGCACAGGGTACACAGGCCCCCAGCAAAGGGTATACAGCCCCCCCTCACAGTATGGCGCCCCCCCCTCCATGCTGCCGCTGCTCAGTGTACAATAAATACAGTGTTATAATCTCTCACCGGCCCGGGATCAGTGCATCCTCCCTCCTCCCTGCGTGTCATGTGACCGGCCGGTGACGTCATCGCCGTGAGCCCCGCTCACATGACACACAGGGAGGAGGGAGGATGCACTGATGCCGGGCCGGTGAGAGATAATAACAATGTATTTATTGTACACTGAGCAGCGGCAGCATGGAGAGGGGGGGGCACCATACTGTGAGGGGGCCCTGTAAAGCGATATACACTGCTCCCCCCGCGGATGGGCAGGGGATGCAGTGCATATCATGAATAAGTTATGAGCGGCTCCACGTCACGAGCCGCTCATATTGCAGCCTTCCCCCCACCTCCTCCAGCCTCCTCCTGCTCCCGGACACAGCCCCCACTTCACAGAAAAGTATATGACTCGTGTATAAGCTGAGGGGGGGATTTTTCAGCCCAATTTTTGGGCTGAAAAAGTCGGCTTATACACGAGTATATACGGTAATTTCCCATTCAAATTGTCAGCGGACACCATGTCGCGTTTGGAGAGCCCCTGTGTGCCTAAACATTAGAGCTCCCCCCCAAGTGACCCCATTTTGGAAACTAGACCCTTCAAGGATTATATCTGTGGGTATAGTGAGCATTTTGAATCCACAGGACCTTCACAGAATTTGATAATTTTCATTATGATGACCTATTGTTTTCTTTTTTTTCCACAAAAGTGTTGTTTTAGCACAAAATTTTTCACTTTTACAAGAGGTAACACCAAAAAGTGGATCCCACAATTTGTTACCCACATTCGTATCAGCGCAAAGATACCCCACAAGTACCCAAAATATTATGTTTACACAAATGGGAGGGCTCAGAAGGGACGGAGCAATATATGAATTTTGGAAAAGCTGAAATAGATTGCGGGCACCATGTCACATTTGCAGGGTCACTAGGGATCCTAAACAGCAGAAACCCCCCACAAGTGACCCCATTTTGGAAACTAGACCCTCAAGGATTATATCTAGGCATATAGTAAGCATTTGGAACCTACAGCTACTTAACAGAATTTCATAACAATAGGTTGTCATATTCAACTAGACGTCTCCTCTCCTGCATTTTTTTTTTATTATTTCTTTATTACATTTTTAAAACAAAAAACGTGAGGCTTTGCCATATTTTTGGTCCAGGCAGCTACAGGCTGCCACCAACCCCCACTGCCTAGTTTTACCTGGCTAGAAACAAAAAATATAGGGAAGCCCTTTTTTTTAAATTATTCCATGAAATAATTTTTACAAAAAATGGCGTGGGCTTCGCCATATTTTTGGGCCAGCCAGGTACAATTAGGCAGCTGGGGGCTGGAATCCTAAGCATAGGGAGGCCCAAGCTTTCAGGCCCCCCTCCCCCGCAGCCACCCCAGAAAATGGCGCATTCATAGAAGCATAATTTTCTGGTGCTGTATCCAGCTCTTCCAGCTGCCGTGTAGCGGTGGCAAACTGGGTAATAAGGGGTTAATGCCAGCTGGCACTAAGCCCGAGATTCATAATGTCTGGCCAATATTAGACCGGGCCATTAGGAATCTCTAGTAAGTAGTAGAAATACACAAAACAGAGAAAACATTTTTTATTAGAAAAAAAAAACCACAAACACTTATTTAGACCCCATCTTTATTAGTCTGTAGTGTCCGACGTAGTCCAGTAGGCGGTCCCTCGATGATTTCCAGTCTTTTACAGTATATGTGGGCATCCTCCATATACTATAAAAGCAGGCATCCTTCCAGGAGAATGACAGGTCATGACCTCAGTAAGATCATGGCAGGTCACCATCCTTGGTTCACAAAGGGTCAATTGTGATCCCATCATGGGATCACAATTGACCCCTGTGTGAACCAAGGATGGTGACCTGCCATGACCTCACTGAGATCATGACCTGTCACTATGCACAGACAGAACAGTCTCTATTCTGTCTGCGCATGCGGGGGAGAAAGGATCATCTCCCTCCCATCTCAGCTGTCAGATGGGAGGGAGATGATGACGGCGGGGGCTGGAAGGAACCGCAGCCGCTGCAGGGCCACGGGGAGGAGGTAGGGGATTGGGGGCAATGACCGGGGGAGGGGGGCGGAGTGACCGGGCAGGGGGACAGGGCAGGACAGAACGGATCATCTCCCTCTCATCTGAGCTGTCAGATGCGAGGGAGATGATGACGGCGGGGACTGGAAGGAGCCGCTGCAGGGCCACAGGGGAGGACTGGAGAGGACCGGAGCTCACTGGGGCCCTGAAGACCGAGGGGACCAGAAGGCAGGGGGCTGTTCCTCTCCGATGTGACATGTTTGACATGTCACATCGGAGAGAAATATACAGGAGGCGGCTGCAGACGCTGCTTCTGGCCCACTGCGACGCCATTTTAGGAGGAGGGAAGGGGAGTGCGGGCTGTGTACCGGTACGGGGGCTGTGTACTGGTACTGGAGACCAGGGCAGACATTTCTCTGTCATTCCATAGGTTTGATCCTGTGACAGACAGAGAAATCATTAATTTTACCGGCGATTCGGTGTATATTTATGTGATCACTGTTATACACCGGTAAACGGTGTATAACCGTGATCACATGGCCAGTACCGGTAAAAACTGTCCAGATTCATAATCTGCAGGGTCTCAGCTACCCCTGCTAGCTGAAACCCTGGAGATTTTCGGCCACTGGGGGGTGCGACAGGCTTATTCCTGGCTGACGTCTACAGACGTCAGCCAGGCATAAGTACCCTTTTTTTGCCGACGTCTCTGGGCGTAAGGCTGTCGCTATAGGGTTAATGACCAACAAGCAAAACATTGAATTAAGTTAAAGAACAATCAAAAAACTGATGCGACAAACGCGAACTATCATACTGGCTAACATATGAATTGCAAGGCAATGTGTAAAGCTAACGCATATGTGTATAAGGAAAAGGACATGGCAGAAACTGCTTCAAATTATAGAAGAAATTGAAAAACTTAGCTTAAGCACTGGCCAATGCGTAAAAGCCCGATAACCTCGCCAAGGTGTTCTCATCTTATCAGGTCCTATCCGATAAGATAATGACCTTTGGGTTTTCATTGGCTGTAAGCCATAATCATCAACATTAACAGAAATAAACTCTTGAAATAGATCCCTCTGTGTGTAATGACTATATAATATATGCATTTCACTTTATGTATTGAATTACTGTAATAAAATTAACACTTTTATGATATTTTAATTCATTGAGATATATAGCGTGAGGTATGCCAGCAATATAGTCACATGGCTGGTATACTTCACATAGGCCTGTTGCAATCCAGGTGAGATTGGTTTTGGACCGGTGCACACAGGGTTGAGTGCATTTAGGTCTGAGTGTGTGGATGATTGGATCTCAGCGTCCCAGGTGTGGGTGTGTCAGGTGGGATATAGTCTGCCTGCTGCTATGATGTCAGAGCACATCCGGTTTCTCTGGTGAGAGGAGCCTTAAGGAAAGATGCAGAGGGTTGTGGAGCTCCTGAAGTTAGGAAGATTGCAGAACCTGGAGGGGCACGCTCTGGGCGTGTTTGGTGCAGCCGCTGTCCTGAAGGTCTACCTGGTAGGGCAGACTTGAAAGTGGCTGGCAACCTATTAAGAGATGCGGTGAGGGGTCCTTAGGGATGCCAGGCTTGCCCTGGAGCTCAGATAGCTAAACCCTGGTCTGGGCCTGGATCTTGGTGTCACATGCATAGGCCGGTATGTATTCCCCAGAAGGTGCTTGGGGACAGTACAGAGCAACAAGAGCTCGGTGTAGAGGTTGTGTGTCGTTTAACACAGTCTGTTAACATGGACTTGGCCCCTCCAAAGAAGAAGCCTGGCCGTAGGGCGTAGACTGTGCAGGACTGTGTGAACAGGGGTGTACCGGCTGTGTCCTGGATCCCTGTGGGTCTGTAAAAGTCACGTATGTTGGGTTCCGTGTATAATGAACTCTGTAAGTAGATTGGGTTCTGTGTAAATGAATTATGTAAATATTGCTAGATGGGTATAGCCGTTATTAGAACAGACTGAGATGTCTATAATGTTCTGTTGATATGCGAGATGTCCTGTGAACTGTGCATTATAACCGGTTTATGATGTATTTGATAAACTGGTGGACGTTCTGTTACTGTTGAGCACGAATGGTTGCATCCGTTCTGGCGCCAAGCGAGTCATCCGGGTCCCCTAAGCAAGCGCTACACTATACACTGTCACTTAAAACAAGTCCCTTAAAAATTGCTTTCCTTTTTGATCACTATAAAAAAAGATCAGGATTACCCCTGGTCTTAGGGAAAGATTCCACACTCTAGATAATTATTAAATTATCCTTTATTAATTCATTCAATTAAAAAATACATAAAAATTCAGAACATTCCCTCCGGGGGAACACAGCAGAGACTGAACGTGTATTTACAAAACAATAGTATAAATAACACCATTGCCTCAGTAACACCTTATGTACATAATACACATATTATATATCCAGCTTCCTATTAATGCACAATGGTAGTCATATCAGGAATGTAGTATTAGGGCCAAAACACTCTCTTACTCACTCCATATTACAGGGGTCTCTCATAACTCCCCAAGTTCTTAGTATTCTAGTCCTATAATACCCCCACCATCCATCTACATCAATTTCAGCTTGTTTAAGATATTTAGTACCTCTCGTTACAAGGCAAGGTCAGCGTCTGTGGTACCTCCTCCCTACAGCTGTTTCGCTACCTGCTTCTTCCGGGGAACCGTGCCTTGTAACGAGAGGTACTAAATATCTTAAACAAGCTGAAATTTTTTTTTTTTTTTTTTTTTTAACTATTGTGTTTTTATTGGTTTAAACAAAGTAAATGTACAACAATAAAACAAAGACAGCTAGATGCAGTATATGTAGCTGTATCAGAACAGGAATCAAGGGATCAAATAATAAATAAAAGGTCATGGATATTCAGGAGGGGGGGAGGGAGGGGGAGGAGGGTTATACACAGTGGGAAAGCAGGAGAATCATATGTTCCATAGCATTTATTACTTAGTGTACTGTTAAGATTATATATCCAATCCTAATATTCACCGCTCGTTTCAAATGTTATCGGGAGTGAGGTGTCGGGGTTTTATACACATTGTCAATGATCTTAAATCTGAACAGTATTGTAAATCGACTCAACCCAGGGGTCCCACCAGTTCAATATCCTCGTCTTGCGAGAGAGATCATGTGCTAAAGTCAGCTCATATCTAAAGTGGAGATTCAGTTTCCCTATAAGATCTTCGTGAGTAGGTATCGAAGGGCTCTTCCAATTAGAAGCCAAGCATATTCGGGCTGTTACTAGAACATTAGTTAGAATGGGTCGTAAAGTACGGGGAAAGTCTGTTATGCCAATGCTCAGAAGTGCCAGCTGAGGGGTCAGAGTGCAGGGAAGACCCATCAGGTCTTTAAGTAGCCTCTCTATTCTGCTCCAATAAGGAACCACTCCTGGACAAGACCACCAGACATGAGTCGCCGATCCCATACCCCCACATAATCTCCAACACCTTGGAGAAGCTGGCAGCGACCTTCCCTTAAAACCAGCCAAGCGGACTGGAGTCAAATACCAATCAAGGAAGAGTTTTTTTGCTTGTTCTAGATGGCCTATACAGGCACTATATGTGGCAGCATGCTGCACTGCATCGCGCCATTCCTCCAAAGTGGCAGAGAACGAAAGCCTGGACTCCCATCTTTCCATATAGGGCAGTTTGCCAGTACAGTTATGTTCCACAAGAGCTCTATATAGGACCGATATACCGTGCTGAACAATCGTGTTCTGCTTATAGTATGTTTGTATGGCCGTGTTCCATTCCCTATTTTCCTCCCTGTGGATCTCCATGGAAGAAAGCAAGTGACGTATTTGTAGGTATTGATAGAAAGTCGTGCGTGGTATTGAGTATTGTGATATTATTGAGTCAAAGGGCTTCATAATTAAATTATCAGCTATATCGGAGAGAGAATTAATTCCTCTTCTCCTCCAAGCATGTAGGGATAATGAGTCAATCAAATCTTCCAGAGCATTTAGAGAAATATACCGATATAAAAAACCCAGGTATGACACCCTTAACTGGGACCAAATTTTCACTACAGCTTGCATAGAGCATAGCAAGCCAGTGGGCTCCCTGCCGTGTAGAAGATGAGTCTCCAGCAGTAGTCTGGTGGAATGTCTAGGTGCACTCCAGTGCTCAATCTGATGCCATAAGGGCCCCATATGGCCAGTCCACCAGATCTGCGCTATTTCAAGGAGGATTGCTCGTATATTTGGAGCTCCCAGACCCCCCAACTTTCCAGGCAGGACCAATATGTTGTCCGCCACTCTATGTGGTCTATTGTTCCAGATAAATTTATTTAATAAAGTCTGGATTCAAGTGATTTGCCTAACTGGGAAATACAGGGGCAAACACCGGAGCAAGTATACAATTTTAGGGAGGAGGGTCATTTTAACTAGCTGTATTCTTGCCATCCACGTCAGTTGTATGGAGGAATACGAGGAGATGAGAGCCGATAAATCTTTTATCAGTATGTCACAGTTAGTTTGTAATATTCGTTTTATACTAGTTATTTTTATTCCCAGATACGTAAATCCAGTAAGGGGCCAAGTGAAGGGATATTTCTGGCGTAACGTTTCTTGAATAGTAGTTGGGACATTAATTGGATATATCACCGACTTAGTTAGATTCAATTTATAATAGGACACTCTGGTGAAATCATCCAAGACCTTCATTATTGCCGGTATAGTCGTATCTATATTTGTGCACATGAAAATCACATCGTCGGCGTACAGGCCAATCTTATGTTCCACTGCTCCCAAAGATACTCCCGTCACAGCAGGATTTGACCTGATGATAGCAGCCATTAACTCCATCACCAAGGCAAATATGAGCGGAGAGAGAGGGCAACCCTGACGGGTACCATTTGTGATGGGAAAAGACGACGAGATGAACCCAGAGGCACGGACCGAGGCACTAGGGGCAGAGTACAGGGCCATTATAGAAGTATAAAAACGGCCTAATAATGCAAATTTATTAAGGACTGCACTAAGGTACCCCCAGTGCACTCGGTCAAATGCCTTCTCCGCGTCTATATAAAATATAAGGGGAGACAACAGAGGCGCAATAGTGCCCTATCACTGAGTAAAGACTTATAGGTGTAATCAGGTTTGCACTAACCTGGTCCAGTTGTGATTCCCACAACTGGAATAAAGGCGTAGGTTTTAGTATTGTAGGCTGCTGCTGGACTTCCACCTCCACACGATAGTGGGTACTTAAAAGTTCTGGGATCAAACAGGTGTGCTACAGTCCGCGCTGCCCGGTCATCCAAGGAATCACAAGGGAAACGATGTTCCAAGCAAAGATTTCTTTATTCTTCAAACCGACGCGTTTCGGCGCCCAATCCTGGCACCGTCCTCAGAGTATACCCTGAGGACGGTGCCAGGATTGGGCGCCGAAACGCGTCGGTTTGAAGAATAAAGAAATCTTTGCTTGGAACATCGTTTCCCTTGTGATTCCTTGGATGACCGGGCAGCGCGGACTGTAGCACACCTGTTTGATCCCAGAACTTTTAAGTTCTCCGCGTCTAGGGAGATCAAAGCTCCCAGGTCACCCCCCCTCTCCATCACCTCTAAGAGGTTAATCACTCTCCTTGTCCCATCTCGCGCCTGTCTACCAGGCACAAATCCTACCTGGTCCGGCGCAATGAAGGAGGGGAGGACCACTTGCAAACAAGTGGCCAATATTTTGGCGTAAAGCTTTAGGTCGCAGTTAAGGAGGGCGATCGGCCTGTAGTTACCGGGTAACGTGGGGGCCTTTCCTGGTTTGGGAATTGTCGAGATAATAGCCTGTAACCCTTCACTGCGAATTTTTCCCTGATCCTGCCAGTAAGAAAAGACCTTCAGTAAACGTGGAATAAGCACGTCTTCAAATACTGAGAAGTACCGGTACGTAAAGCCGTCCGGGCCAGGAGCAGAGTCCTTCCTCACTGATCGGATCGCATTTCGAATCTCTTGTTCTGTTAACGGGGAGTTTAGCCAAGATATCTGTGCTGTCGTATGAGCAGGGAGATCCGCCTGTTCCAGAAAATCACGTATAGTCTCTGTTGTGGGTTGGGGAGTATCAGTGGAATTTCGAAGATTATACAGGTTTTCATTATAGAGCTTAAATTGCTCTGCAATCTGTATTGGGTTACGGATTTGTGTACCTTCTGGAGTTATTAAGTGGGCAATCTTGGACTGCGTCTCCTTTTTTTTAACCCGGCGAGCCAGGAGAGTGCCCGCCCGGTCTCCCATACTATAATATTTAGCCTTAACTTTCAAAAAATTTTTTTCAACCCTCGCAAGCATCAGAATTCGAAGCTTGTCACGTAGTTGCAAAAGGGCCTCTCGTAGGTTATCCGAAGGGGAGCGTTTATAGTTAGATTCTAGAGATTCAATCTGCTGAACGAGGGTTTGCAGTTCCAGGTTATATTTCTTTTTAGTATAAGCAGCCAATTTCAGTAGAGCTCCCCGCATGACCGCCTTGTGGGTAAACCACAAAATCTCCGGGGTCACAGATTCATCATCGTTCAGCAGGAAGAACTCCTTCATCTGTTGGGCAAGATCTTCTACATTTGAGGGGGAGGACAGCAACGTTTCATTGAGCCTCCACAAGGCTGGTGGCGAGACAGCCAGAGAGTCTGCGACCGCCACGGAGACCGGGGAGTGATCCGTCCACGTGATGGATCCAATCTCCGCCCCCAAGCATTTGGGGAGGAGACCATCACCCATCAGAAAAAAATCTATTCGACTGCACGTGCCGTGTCTAGGCGACATATAGGTATAATCTCCTTCGTTACCATGTAAGTAACGCCAAACATCGTGTAAATGATAGGACGAGATCAGAGGTCCCAGTCCCCATCTAGCCATCGAAGACCGTGAGCAATCCAACATCCTGTCCATAGGAGCATTAAAATCACCACCCATCAACTTGTGTCCGTACGCTTGGGGAAGCAGTTTGTCTAGCGTTGTACGGATAAAGGTCACCTGCCCCGAATTAGGGGCATACACCGAGATCAACGAGTACAACACTCCATTAATAGTGCCCACAACCATTAGATATCGTCCCTCTGGATCCGGGAACACCTCCCGCAACACAAATGCCACTCGCTTATGAATCAGTATTGCAACACCTGCTTGTTTTTTGGGCGCCGATGCAAAGAATTGATGTGGGTATGTCTGGGAGGCCATTCTATGTGTATCATCTGACAGCAAATGGGTTTCCTGTAAGAAAACAATATCTTTACGAACGTGTAGTAGGTGGCGCCAGACCAGAGATCTCTTGCCAGGAGAATTCAAACCATTAACATTAAGTGTAAGTCCCGTTATACTCATGGCAAAAGTAAAGAGTAAACTATCTGCATGCTGCACCACCACTGATTACAAACTATTCCCTTTGGTCTCATAGCTAAGTAGGTCCTGCAAAAGGAGAGGGGAGGGGAAGGAGTAGGGAGAGGGGAAGGGTGGGAAAGAGACATAGCAAACAATCCTGGGGAAAAAACAGAGAGATAAAAATAAAAGAAAAATAAAAAAACGTCCAACATTGTTAGATGAGAAAATTCCCACCAAGGGGGGCAAGCCCATCCCCATTTACTCCGGATAGAATGAAAGAGTCTCTGGGTATACTACCCTCCGATAGTGTTCTAGGTAGTCCAGATATCAGAGAGGGGGGGGGATAAGGTGAAATAGAAAAAAAGAAAAATAAGGCCTTGAGGCCCGCAGATCGTCTGGCCTGAGTCAGTATGGAGAATCAACCAGCCTTTTCCCATTCCTGCACCATCAGACGGTTCTTAGATGAGGATCCTGGACTGTGACGTTGTGGGTATTTCTCGGAGCTCGGGACCAGATTCCAGTCTTTTAATGCTTTACCCAAACGGCTGGGAGAGTGAAACACCTGAGTAGTACCTTTATGCCGAAACCGGACATGGACTGGTGAGCCCCAGCTATATTGAATTCCCCTGTCTCTTAGAAGTTTACAGTAATAAAGGATAATTTAATAATTATCTAGAGTGTGGAATCTTTCCCTAAGACCAGGGGTAATCCTGATCTTTTTTTATACTATACACTGTCAGGATTCCCGGTCAAGTGACTGGGGTGACAGTAAGTATGCGATTTGCTGCCTCACTGAATTCACTTGTATTGATCACTGCTGAACAAGTCTAGACGGTCTGTGCCCAGAAGCAGGCAAGTTGCTTACGTCTGCTCTTGCTGCTGGCACAGGAGAATGCTGACAGTGTGACTGGTGATTGGTGGCATTTTGTATGCACACAGATGAGGTTTCCATAGGGCGTCAGTCACACAGGTGCGTGTGATGCAGAGTGCCTGTATACAGCCTATTGCTCACTCCCATACTATTAGATCAGGCGGGCGGCCCAGCATTATATACATGCACTACACAGGACTGACACCCCAAAAGAGCCTGGCTGCGTCCTGCATAAAGATAAAAAAGTGCAAAAAAATAATGAATGCTAATGTGAAGTATTGGTCATATTTTGGCCAAAACATGCAAGCTCGTAACCCACGTCAAGGGTCCTCACGCTTATGAGTCCCTATCACTATATTCAGAAGATAAAAAACAGCCTGTAAGGACATAAAATCAGAAAATTCACCATAAACAGCCAAAGGTGTGACACCCAATGCACTTAGCAGGACGCCACAGGCCCCAATGATGGAGGCAACACAGGTGCATAATACCGATGCAGCAATCACTCTCAACCTACCATAATATGGGGGAGGTGATTGGTGGCATTTTGGATGCACACAGATGAATGCTCAGTACATTGGGTATCATGTTTGTCTGTTTATGGTCAGTTTTCCTTTTTCTGCAAAACAGCATTTAGAAATAGCTTTATCTTTATTGGAATATTGGAGTAATAAGGGTACATCAGCTTCCAGCGTGCAAAAATCTCTCACGGGAATTGCTTTAATGTTAAAACTATAAAGTGCTCAAGATTGTACTAAGGAATGTGTGCTCAAACAGATTGTAAAAGGTTGGATGAAGGAGACGGGGTCGGATTGGCCCACCGGGGCACCGGGAAATCCTCCGGTGGGTCCCAGATCCCATGGACCTACTTAATCCATCCAGTCCCCCTGATGCAGAACAGAAAGAACCAGAGCCATCCCCTCGGGCTGTGTGGTTGTGCTGGGGAGATCACCGGCTCTGAGGTGGCTGGCATGGGCTACAGAAGCAGCCTGTCATCACTTGCCCCTGCTCATTAGTCTACTGTAATATTCACTGCATCCTCCTGTCCATCACATCTCATCGCTGAAGTCGGCGCTAAGAGGTGAGCTGGGGGCGGTGCATATTACAATAGATGTAAATGTTCTGACCCCCCACATCATACTCAAAAATAATAACCAGTGTAATTTACCTGTCCACCGCTCCCCTTCGTATCTCCCTCTGCAGCATCAATGTCTTCCTGTCTGTGCATGCCGCCATCCATTCATGAGACCGACACAGCACAGTGATGTCATCGCTGCGCATCCCGGTCATATGATCGACGACACACAGGAGGCACTGAACTGCTGCAGAGAGAGATAGATGGAGAGGAGCACTGGATAGTTAAGTTAAACCATTTATTATTTTTTCAGTGCGGCAGCAAGCGGGGCCATATTCAGGATGAGGGGAGGTGCAATATACCAGGATGGGAGGTTATGTACCAGGATGGGAATAGTAAAAAAAAACTGCACTGTGTATGCGCCTCCCCCCATCACAGGTTACAGCCCCCATGCTGCCGCACGCCTTAAAATAATAAAGCATTCATTCTCACCCTCCGTCGCTATGTCACTGCTGCGTCCTTTGGTCCCTACTTCTTCCTGCTTTAGCCGCCTTCTATTGCTATGACCGGCGCAGCAGCGATGATGTCATGGCTGCTGCGCCGGTCACATGACGCCGGCGAAAGCAGGAAGAAGCAGGGACCGGAGGACGCAAGAGTGACATAGCGACGGAGGGTGAGAATGAATGCTTTATTATTTTAAGGTGTGCGGCAGCATGGAGGGCTGTAACCTGTGATGGGGGGGCGCATACACAGTGCCTCCCCCGCCTCCTCCAGCCCCCCCCCCACACTCAGCCAGTACCACTGACTCGAGTATAAGTCCTCGGCTTATACTCGAGTATATACGGTAACCCCAATCAGATGGTTATTTTGATCTTTTTGCCTTTATTCTCATTAGAAACTGATATTACCTGTCAAAAGGACAGCGAATCACAGGGGCAACTTTACCCTTTGTAGTGTTGTAGTGCAGATGACGATAGATCCAGAAGCACACACAGATATGCTGAACTGCTCAGTCGAGCGGCCATACTTTAATGAATCTCTTCCCTTTCCCAGCTCCCCTTCTCCTGCCACAGCTCCTCCTCTATCTTACATCACTGTTACTAGGCAGAAAACAAACAGGGGAGACACAAGCAAACTACAGAAGATATAACAACATTACATCTCTTATCATCTTACAAAAAAAACAAAGTAAATAGTTAACCGTTCAAAAGTTCGCGTTGTAGAAAAGTTTTTTTTTTTCTCTACTGCAGAATATAGTCCGCAAGGTGGACTGGTGGCCCTTGATTTGTTCTCCCAGGATACCGTCGAGACATCTCATTTCCAGATAAACTTGGGGGGTCTTCTGAGGTATCTCCTATGGGAGCAGCTGAGGTCATTGTCTCTGGCAGTAGGTCGTCGCTATCCACTTCCTCTGCATGCGTCGTCTCTGGGACGTAGCCACGAAGTTTTTTAAAATGGGACACATTTCTAGTGACCTGATGATTTTGGTTTTTAGCAGTAATCATGGTGCCTCTGATCTGTGTGGCCTAAAATGGCTCGGGATAGTATGGCGATGCAAACTTGTCGCTAGGTCTCAGTCTCTTTACCAGAACCCAATCACCCACCTTTATTTCTGGACGCTTGTAACGGCGGCTACTTTTTTCCGCATACTGCTTCATTTTACTCTTAGAGACGGAATCATTAATAGCAATTGGGGTTTGGACAGGAACTGACAGAATGCATGGGATTTTGACGCGCAAGGGCCTGCCGAACAATGCCGTTGCTGGTGGTATCCCAGTAGTGGAGTGTGGTGTGGCTCTGTACTGTCTTAGGAATCTATGTAATTCTTGTTGCGAGTCCTTGTGCTCCATGGTAGCAATCCTCAGGGTCTTGTTGATTGATTGCATGAATCGTTCCACTTCTCCATTGGCTTGAGGCCAGTACGGAGTTACTTTCCTGTGGGAGAAGCCAAGATAAGTTGCCAATGACTGAAAGTCTGTGCTATTGAATGGAGGTCCATTGTCCGTCTTCACTGTCTCGGGTATGCCATAAGCCGAGAAAATCTTGTCTAATTGTGGTATAACTGCTCTGGCCGATGTTGTCGAAACATGTTCAATGACTGGAAACCGAGAATAGTCATCCATGACCACCAACAGGTAGGTGCGGTCCGGTAAAACACAAAAGTCAACACTGACAGCAGTCCATGGGCTCTTTGGCAGGGGTGTCATTTGTAGAGGTGCACGCCTATGGTCAACTATAGTTGCTTGACAAGGAATGCATGTTTGGATCAATGCCTCTACTCTTTTGTCCAGTCCTGGAAACCATACTTTTTCTCGAAGTAGTTGCTTTGTTTTTACCACCCCTTGATGAGCCTCGTGGGCCAGATCAAGTACACGGTCCTCCAGTTTCTGAGGTATCACCAGGCGACTGTCACGCAACAGCAGATTTGAGTCCGACACTGAGAGTGAATGTCGTGCATTAAAGAAAGCCTCCAAGTAACCTACTCGATCTGGTGGTTGAAGGCGAGCCTCAGCAAGAAAACAGCTCCATTTCTTAGACCGAACAGAGTCTATAACCAACTGAAGTTGGGGATCAGAGTCCACGCCTGTTGTATTTCCTCCATGGTCATAGCTCTTGGCACTGAATGTGCAGCAACGAAATTTACATGTTCCTCCGCTAGAATAGTTGCTGGAATGTTGTCCTTAGTAGGTTGTGGTATTGGGTGTCTTGAGAAATAGTCCGCCGGGTTTCCAGCTCCTGCCTCATATCTCAGTTGAAGATGGTAGTTCTGTAAGCGGAGCAACCAGCGTTCAATTCGTGGAGGGGGTTTGGAAGAGTGTTTGTTGAAAATGGGAACAAGCGGTTTGTGGTCACTTATGACTGTGAACTTGTGTCCGAAGAGGTACAGATGAAAGTGGAGGCATCCCCACACTACTGCAAGAGCTTCCCTTTCAGTTTGTGAGTAGCGCTGTTCTGTATCTGTTAATTTCTTGCGTAGGAAATTGTAGAAATGTTGCCATTGTTGGACACTTGTGTGAGAATTGCACCCAGGCCTACCGGGCTAGCGTCTACAATCAGTTCTGTGGACTTTAATGGGTCAAAGTAAGCCATGACAGTGTCACCAGTTAGGCTGGACTTCAACGCGTAAGTAATGGGTCAAAGTAAGCCATGACAGTGTCACCAGTTAGGCTGGACTGCAACGCGTCAAACGATGCTTGATGCTCAGTACCCCATGACCAAGGTTGTCTCAGTTGTCTCAGGGGTTCAGAAATAGTGGCTAGGTCGGGTATGAATCGTCCACAGTATGTGACTAGTCCTAGAAAACTGCGAACCTCTGAGGCATTTTGAGGTTGACCAGCAGATTTGATGGCAGTGACTTTCTGAGGATCTGCTGACACACCTTGTTCTGAAAAGATGTATCCAAAAAAAGTTAATGTTGTTTGGTTGAACTCACATTTAGATGGATTGACAGTTAGATTGCAGGCTTGCAGTCTCTGAAACACTTGCTCAAGGTGACTGTCATGTTCTTCTTGGGTTGTCCCGTATATGAGAATGTCATCACTGACGTTGAGGACTCCTGCTATTCCAGACAGAACCTGACTGATAACATTTTGAAAAATTTCTGCGGCTGATGAGATACCAAAGTTCAACCTCTTGAACCTACGCAGGCCCATATGAGTACTAAAAGTTGTGATGTACCTGGAGTCTGGATGCAACTCAAGTTGATGATAGCCAGATTTTAGATCAATTTTTGAAAACACCTTTGCACCATTCAGATCTGTGAGAATGTCATCAATAGTAGGCGTGATGTGCCTTTCTCTTTGAATAGCTAGATTGGCATGCCGCATATCCACACAAAGCCGTATTTTACCAGGCTGTTTTGGTTTAGGTGCAACAACGATTGGCGAGACCCAGGGAGTTGGGCCTTCAACCCGTTCAATAACATCAGATGCCTCCAGGTCTTGCAATTCTTGCTCCACAAGTTTGCGGACATGAAAGGGAATGCGCCTGTGAGGTTGGATGGAGGGCTGTATAGACTGATCAATATGTAACTTTATCTGAACGTCTTTTAGCTTACCAAGGCCTTTAAAGAGACTGGGGTACCTCTGCATAATATGTGGGACTGAAGAACCTGTAATGCTGTTGACCAGGTTCACCAGGCCTAGAGACACTGCGCTGCTGCAGCTGAGAAGTGTATCTGCAGAGCACTCCACTACGTAAAAAGTGTCCGTGATGGATTTCCCCTCAGCTGTGAGTTCTGACTGAAATTTGCCACACAGGGGCAACGCAGCTGTGGAACCATAAGGGAAAATCTGTAGGCTGGTATTTTGCAGAGCAGGTCTGTTCAGGAGTTGATTATAGATTGTATGACTGATGACATTGACTGAAGCCCCTGTGTCCACCAGGGCTTCCACTGGATTGCCATTTATGAGGATGACTCGTTTTGGATTGTTAATCATGTGCACAGCCCGAGATCCTTCCTCAGTCACTGAGAATAAGTAAGTGCTTTGAGCCTCGTCATTAAGCTGCAGTGCTTGGACCTTCTGTGACCTGGGCTGTACTGTGGGACGAGCAGATTGCTGCAGTGTAGATCTGCACACTTTTGCAAAATGGTTTCGTTTTCCACAATTATGGCAGGTTGTACCCTTTGCTGGACAAACATTCTGGTGAGGATACGACCCACCGCAGTTGTAACAAGTGGCTGCCTGTACTTGTGGTTTCTGTGTAAGCTTTGCTATAGAAGATGGTGCTTCTGGCTCACTGCTCTCTATGAGTTTTGCCTGTGTCTCTGCAGTATCATTTATACGTGCTATGTCTAATAGTTTTGCAAGGGTCATAGTAGGGTCTCTGAGTGCTTGTCTTCTTAACTTTGAAGAAACACATCCTTGTAATATCTGCATTTGGATTTCTTTGTCTACGTCTGTAAACTCACAGTAAGCTGCAAGGTGCCGTAGCTGGACATGATATTCATCAATGCTTTCTGTGGCTGATTGCTTTGATTGTCTAAACTTGAAGATTTCAAATGCTGCATTTCTGTATGGGGAGAAGTGTTTGCTCAACGCTGCTTTGGTGAGCTCATAGTCCTTGTCCTCCCCTGTGTTAGGCAGAGTAGTGAAAATGTCATAGACTTGCTCCCCTGCATAGTGTAATAACATGGCTTTCCTTCTTGTATCATCAGTTATGTTCATGGCTTGCAGAAATATCTCAAAGCGCTTCAGCCATTTATCCCAACATGCTGCTAGGTTTGCTTGGGACTGATGCACATCAAAAGCTGGGAATGCAGGTAGACAAGCCATGGTGAGCACTGATGGTCTTTTGGCACTGAAGTACCTTTAGCTGATGAATGAACGCTTCCTCGTCGCCAATTGTAGTGTTGTAGTGCAGATGATGATAGATCCAGAAGCACACACAGATATGCTGAACTGCTCAGTCGAGCGTCCATACTTTAATGAATCTCTTCCCTTTCCCAGCTCCCCCTTCTCCTGCCACAGCTCCTCCTCTATCTTACATCACTGTTAATAGGCAGAAAACAAACAGGGGAGACAACAAGCAAACTACAGAAGATATAACAACATTACACCCTTTAGCAGAGATACGGTTATTGTACCATAGAGGTGATACATGTACTCGTGCCTTCCTAGATTTCTTTTCTCCCATAACTGTAGACATATGTGTTTTCTATTACACAGCTCACAGCAGAGACTTATTTAATTTACCAGAATATCCTTTAGATAAACTCCAGCACAAGGTGTAGACCTGAAGAAGAGTATTCTTTTCCCCTTTTTCTCCTTCTTTATAAATACTGCAGCACGTTCTAGCATACACACACTAAAGATCACTGCACTGTCCTCTACTTAAAAAGAGAAGCTGCACTCTGCTCTGACCATAAAAATATAGAAAATTATTTCAGTTACGCAAAAATACAAAAATTGAGACACTTCGCTTTATAAATATGGCCATATCATTAAACCACCCAGTCGCCACGTCGAGGCGTGTCTCTTGGACTGGGTCCCTAACCTAACATTTTCTGCCTCTACCTGGGTTAAAACCTCCTTTTTCTTTTTCTCTATCATATTCCCTTCCTATATTTCTTTTCTCCCATAACTGTAGACATAAGTGTTTTCTATTACACAGCTCACAGCAGAGACTTATTTCATTTACCAGAAGATCCTTTAGATAAACTCCAGCACAGGGTGTAGACCTGAAGAAGGGTATTCTTTTCCCCTTTTTCTCCTTCTTAATAAATACTGTAGCATGTTCTAGCATACACACACTAAAGATCACTACTCTGTCCTCTAAAGGTACCGTCACATGGGGAGATATCGCCGGCGATGTTGCCGGCAACCGAGGGGCGTGGCCAGGCGAATTGCCGCGTGTGACAGGGCGATAATCAGGCGATGAATCGCCTGAGTCACATCGCCAGGTTTCCCAACAATGTTGGGAAACCTGGCGATGTTTCTCAGGCGATTCTGCCTGATCGCCCTGTGTAACGCGGCAACCCGCAATGTTACGGGCGATTCCACTTATCTACTACATTGCGGGTTATCGCTCGCTGGGTTGCTGGACAACTCAGCGAGCGATAGCCGCGGCAACTAGCCGGCGACATCGCCGGTAAGTTGCTCAGTCTGACATCTCGCCGGCGATGTTGTCAGGGATGCGCGCTCCCGCGATCCCCGGCAATATCGCCGGCGATATGTCCCTGTGTGACGGTACCTTAATAGATAACTTTGTTTTCAGCCATAGAATCACCACCGGCCCCTTAAGACTCAAGTATTGAGCTCTCATATATACAATTGTGGCACCCTAGCACCTGTTGGGCACCACAGAAATCCTTAGGGCATGAATGGAGTAACAGCAAAGCACCACTCACAAAACACCAAACAACACAACAACACTTAGAACACCTGGTTTCGCCCCGAGCCTCTAGGGGGAGCTCCACTGGTTACTTTGAGCCAGTTCCCCCTATAAATAGAGTCTTGGAGGGAGAAACTTCAGAGTGTGCAGATGCTAGGAGAGCTGCAGGGTGTGTGTGATCTCCACTCGATGAGATACACACTAGGCCCAACCAGTCATCCAGCCAGTGAGGAAACCCTTGCAATTGGGGTTAGAGGAAAAGGAGAACACCTCTCAGGGACACAAGAGTGATCATAACTCTCTCCCTTAATAACCGGTTACTGGAACCGAAGCTGTGGAAGCTACATAGCCACTGCAGAGAACCAGCATACTTCACAGGGGGTCTAGCCCCCTGTTCACCTGTCGCACCTACCAACGAGAGCCCAGGGAAGAAGGTAGAATTATCCTCACCCTTTTACAGTGCCCTCAGTGCTGACAACCAGGTGAAATCCGTTCTATTGAACACACTGCCCGGTCCGGCTGGATTCCACATCCACCCGACCTTAGCACCAGAAGTATAGAGAGAAGGAAGCCTACACAACTGCTTGCTGTGAATCTCCAGGATTGCTAAACTTCACGAACCCGGTCTGGCGTACCTGAAAACCACCAGTAAAGGTACTAAAAAGACTTTGGCGTGTCTGTGTTTGACTCCTGGGCCTAACAGCAGCATTACCGCAGCTGCCTCACAACATCTTGCGCAGCTCCCGGCTCCGGGGACTCCCGCTCATCCTGTGGGGAGCGTCCCATCTAGCTGCTTAACACCCCCCGGAGAACCCGCAGCGCTGGTAAAGTTACCAGAACACCCGCAGGTGGCGTCACGAAGACAAATCACCCCTACTGTTCCGCCATTTCCCCTTTTGATCTGGACCACCGAGCCTACACCACCGCAGGCGCGGTTCCGTGACTGGAGGGAAATCAACGCCCGCTCCGTGTACCCCCGGCTACGGTGAGTCACAATCACGTCACACAATAAACGTCTGGGTATGAGAACATTGATTATTATCCTTTGTCGTCTTCCTTAGGCTTTAAAACATTTATGTCATTTCTGCCTTGCCCTGCCCTGTCTTGTCTGCCCTGTCTTGTCTGCCCTGTCTGCCCTGCCCTGTCTTGTCTGCCCTGCCCTGTCTTGTCTGCCCTGTCTTGTCTGCCCTGCCCTGTCTTGTCTGCCCTGCTCTGTCTTGTCTGCCCAGATCTGTCTTGTCTGCCCTGTCCTGTCTTGTCTGCCCTGTCTTGTATGCCCTGCCCTGTCTTGTCTGCCCTGCCCTGCCTGGTCTGCCCTGCCCTGCCTGGTCTGCCCTGTGTTGTCTGCCCTGTCTTGTCTGCCCTGCCCTGTCCTGTCTTGCCCTGTCCTGTCTTGTCTGCCCTGTCTTGTCTTGTCTGCCCTGTCTTGTCTTGTCTTGTCTGCCCTGTCTTGTCTGCCCTGTCTTGTCTGCCCTGCCCTGTCTGCCCTGCCCTGTCTGCCCTGCCCCGCCTGGTCTGCCCTGCCCTGCCTGGTCTGCCCTGTCTTGTCTGCCCTGCCCTGTCCTGTCTTGCCCTGTCCTGTCTTGTCTGCCCTGTCTTGTCTGCCCTGTCTTGTCTGCCCTACCCTGTCCTGTCTGCCCTACCCTGTCTGCCCTGTCTTGCCCTGCCCTGCCCTGTCTGCCCCGTCTTGCCTGCCCTGCCCTGTCTTGTCTTACCTGCCCTGCCCTGTCTTGTCTGCCCTGTCTTGTCTGCCCTGCCCTGTCTTGTCTGCCCAGATCTGTCTTGTCTGCCCTGTCCTGTCTGCCCTGCCCTGTCTTGTCTGCCCTGTCTTGTATGCCCTGCCCTGTCTTGTCTGCCCTGCCCTGCCTGGTCTGCCCTGCCCTGCCTGGTCTGCCCTGTCTTGTCTGCCCTGTCTTGTCTGCCCTGCCCTGTCCTGTCTTGCCCTGTCCTGTCTTGTCTGCCCTGTCTTGTCTGCCCTGTCTTGTCTGCCCTGTCTTGTCTGCCCTGTCTTGTCTGCCCTGCCCTGTCTTGTCTGCCCTGTCTTGTCTGCCCTGTCTTGTCTGCCCTGCCCTGTCTTGCCCTGTCCTGCCCTGTCTTGCCCTGTCCTGTCTTGTCTTGCCCTGTCTTGTCTGCCCTGCCCTGCCTGGTCTGCCCTGCCCTGTCTTGTCTGCCTTGCCCTGTCTTGTCTGCCTTGCCCTGTCTTGTCTGCCTTGCCCTGTCTTGTCTGCCCTGCCCTGTCTGCCCTGCCTTGTCTGCCCTGCCCTGTCCTGTCTGCCCTGTCCTGTCTTGTCTGCCCTGCCCTGCCTGGTCTGCCCTGCCCTGCCTGGTCTGCCCTGTCTTGTCTGCCCTGTCTTGTCTGCCCTGCCCTGTCTTGTCTGCCCAGATCTGTCTTGTCTGCCCTGTCCTGCCTGGTCTGCCCTGCCCTGTCTTGTCTGCCCTGTCTTGTATGCCCTGCCCTGTCTTGTCTGCCCTGCCTTGTCTGCCCTGCCCTGTCCTGTCTTGCCCTGCCCTGTCTTGCCTGCCCTGTCTTGTCTGCCCTGTCTTGTCTGCCCTGCCCTGTCTGCCCTGCCCTGTCTTGCCCTGTCTTGTCTGCCCTGCCCTGTCTGCCCTGTCTTGTCTGCCCTGTCTTGTCTGCCCTGTATTGTCTGCCCTGTCTTGTCTGCCCTGCCCTGTCTTGCCCTGTCCTGCCCTGTCTTGCCCTGTCCTGTCTTGTCTGCCCTGTCTTGTCTGCCCTGCCCTGCCTGGTCTGCCCTGCCCTGTCTTGTCTGCCTTGCCCTGTCTTGTCTGCCTTGCCCTGTCTGCCCTGCCCTGTCTGCCTTGCCCTGTCTTGTATGCCCTGCCCTGTCTGCCCCGTCTTGCCTGCCCTGCCCTGTCTTGTCTTACCTGCCCTGTCCTGTCTTGTCTGCCCTGTCTTGTCCTGCCCTGTCTGCCCTGACCTGCCTTGTCTGTCCTGCCCTGTCTTGTCTGCCCTGCCTTGTCTGCCCTGCCCTGTCTGCCCTGTCTTGTCTGCCCTGCCCTGCCTTGTCTGCCCTGCCCTGTCTTGTCTGCCGTGTCCTGCCTTGCTGCCCTGCCTTGTCTGCCCTGCCTGCCCTGACTTGCCTTGTCTGCCCTGCCCTGTCTTGTCTGCCCTGCCCTGTCTTGTCTGCCCTGCCCTGTCTTGTCTGCCCTGTCTTGTCTGCCCTGCCCTGTCTTGTCTGCCCTGTCTTGTCTGCCCTGTCTTGTCTGCCCTGTCTTGTCTGCCCTGTCTTGTCTGCCCTGCCCTGTCTTGTCTGCCCTGCCCTGTCTTGTCTGCCCTGCCCTGTCTTGTCTGCCCTGTCTTGTCTGCCCTGCCCTGTCTTGTCTGCCCTGTCTTGTCTGCCCTGCCCTGTCTTGCCCTGTCCTGCCTTGTCTGCCCTGTCTTGTCTGCCCTGCCCTGTCTTGTCTGCCCTGCCCTGCCTGGTCTGCCCTGCCCTGTCTGCCTTGCCCTGCCCTGTCTGCCCTGCCCTGTCTGCCCTGCCTGCCCTGCCCTGTCTGCCCTGCCCTGTCTGCCCTACCCTGTCTTGCCCTGCCCTGTCTGCCCTACCCTGTCTTGCCCTGCCCTGTCTTGTATGCCCTGCCCTGTCTGCCCCGTCTTGCCTGCCCTGCCCTGTCTTGTCTTACCTGCCCTGTCCTGTCTTGTCTACCCTGCCCTGTCTGCCCTTATTGTCTGCCCTGACCTGCCTTGTCTGTCCTGCCCTGTCTTGTCTGCCCTGCCTTGTCTGCCCTGCCTTGTCTGCCCTGCCTTGTCTGCCCTGCCCTGTCTGCCCTGCCTTGTCTGCCCTGCCCTGTCTTGTCTGCCGTGTCCTTGACTCACCGTAGCCGGGGGTACACGTAGCGGGCGTTGTTTCTCCTCCAATCACGGAACCGCGCCTGCGGTGGTGTAGGCCCGGTGGTCCAGATCAATAGGGGAATGGCGGAACAGTGGGGGTGATTTGTCTTCGTGACGCCACCTGCGGGTGTTCTGGTAACTTTACCAGCGCTGTTCGGGTCTCCTAGTGTTCTAGGTTCCAGACCCTTACTGTCTAGACTATGTGTTGTGTTCTACTACACTTCCCTAACACTCCACCCACCAGGACCTATGATTGGCCCTCTGTTCTAGGTGATGCATGTTGGGTTGGATTTCTATGTTAACCGGATCATTGCTGAGTCAGAGAATATTGCGGCTGCATTTGTGGCTGCAATACCCTCTTGTGACGCACTCGTTGCGGGGCGCCACACTCCCCCTTGGTTGAATACGCTTGTCCCCAAGCGTCAGACTACTCACATTACAGAGGTTTTTTATTTTATAACAGGTAATACACTTTTATTAATGACAAGTCATTGTATGCATAAAAGTGAGGTAAATAAACAGGTTGACACATTGCGCGGACCCGGCGAGCGGTCGGCTGTCCTTAGAATAAAAGTTCAGGCTGTAGCCGCCAAGTCGCGGTGTTACTTCGCAAACAGGAAGAAGTCTCTTTAGTAGAAAAGTTCAAACAACAACAGTCACTGATGGAGGGCAGTGTTCCGGACTCGTATAGCGAACCACCCGTCACAACATACATGTCGCTCATAGGTTACTATGTCCCCTCTATACAAGTCTCGGTTTGGATGACCTCGCGGTAGGTGCGATTCCACATCACGGCGCCCCACAAATACTTCGGTACTCACACCCTCCTCCCTTACAAATCCCCACCCGGTGGACAAGTTAAAGGTGCTTACCCGCCCGGTTTTACGGAATTGTTCAGGCAATGGAGATTGTCGGCGGGCCTCGGCGCGAGCCTGCTTGTTGGCTTGCAGTCGAGTGTGCCACTCTTCTCTCCAGATACGACGTACCTCTTCGTCGGAGTGGTGCGGCGTGTGGATAAAGTCACTACGGCGTGCTGGTTGTTGAACCGCTCGAGCTTGGTGGGCAGTCTGGAGTGGAGCCCGGTTTAACGGAACCGGAGAAGATGGGGTTGCGGTGGCACCCGCCCAATGCACCCGAGCTGATCGCCCGGCAGAAGGATTCTTTGTGTCTCCCCAGGCGAACCGGTGTAGAGATCCTCAGCTTGACTGTAGGTCTCGTCGTCATCCTCCTCGACCTCTCCTTCGATGACCACGTCGGGCTGCTCGGCTGACGAAGACGATGGGATGAAATCCTCTGGGTCGGTGGGTGGCTGTGCTGCAAAGTTCTCCTCGGGGTCGTTGTGCAGGACTTCCAGGCTGCCTGCCTCTTCTTCTGTAGCAGTGGGAAGTGATGTTTCAATCCCGGTCACCAGGTAGGCCTCTGTAGTTGCAGAGGAGGCCTCCGGTTCAGGGGAGAAACAGGCGACAGTCTCGGTATTGTAGAAACTAGTCGCGGGTTCCGCAGGTGGAACCAGGTAGGTGTCAGCTTCTTCGTGGGAGCATATTGGAAGCTCCGGCTCTGGAACGGGGTCGGCTGCGGGTTCAACCGCTGGAACGGGTCGAGCTGTGGTCCTCACGGGAATGACACAGTCTATGGGCTCCGGTGACGAAGCAGGACAGGTGGTGGGCGACGGTGAGGTGGTTGAAAAGCTGGCGATGTCGTCTGGGCTTGGAGAAGCTGTACCCGGTCGGCTCTGCTGCATCGCGTGGTGTAGTCGTCTGCCTAGGGTCGCGCTCCAGCTGCGAATCGTCCACTCCACAGTCTCAAGTAGTCGCACCTGGAGGTCTTGTAGAGCTTCTAGCCAGAAGTCGGGGCTGCCGTCTATGGTAAGGGCAGGACCCGGACCCGGTTGGCCTATGGCTGCTCTGGCCTCCGCCTCGACCTCCCGCGTTAGGTCTTGGAGTCTTGTGCTGGCCATTCTCTTCTTCGGAGGGAAACCACACCCGTTCAACCGGTAAGCGTTCTGGTTGAGCTGGTGAAGAAGGTCTGTCTTCTCACGATCTTCCTCTGCAACGGCAACCTGCCAGTACCCACTAGTAAGATCTAATGTGGAGAAGTAGTTGGCAGATTTGAGTGCAGCTAGTGACTCTTCTATGCGTGGTAACGGGTATGCATCCTTGTGTGTGACTTTGTTGATTTGCCTATAGTCTACGCACATCCTCATACTACCATCTTTCTTTTTAACCAGGACTAGTGGTGCGGCCCAGGGACTACAGCTATCCCTAATGACTCCTGCATTTTTCATGTCCTGAAGCATCTCTTTTGCTTTCTGGTAGTGAGTGGGTGGTATAGGCCTGTACCTTTCTTTGATGGGTGTATGGTTCTTTGTGGGGATATGATGTTGTACCCCTTTAATCCTCCCAAAGTCAAGTGGGTGTTTGCTGAACACTTGCTCATACTCCCGAACCACCCGGTATACTCCATTTTTCTGGTGAGAGGGTGTATTGTCAGTTCCTACACTGAGGTCTTGACACCATTTCTCTAACTGATCTTTGGAGTGAGGGGGTTCATCAGTGACTATTTGGTTTGAGGATTTTACATCAATTACAGCATCATCTTTTACTTGGTACAATTTTGCTACAGTTGCATATCTTGGCAGTCTGACTTCGTCATCACCCTAATTTAATATGCGTACGGGGACTCTCCCCTTTCTTACATCGACTAACCCTCTGGCTGTCAAGAGCGTAGGACTACTGTCGGACATTACAGGTTCTACTACAGCTTGGTAGTCCTGCCCTCTGAGGCCTATGGCTGCTCGACACCAGATCATCATTTCACTTCTGGGTGGTACCACAATTGGAATGGGATCTGTGACCCTTACTCTGCCAATCTCACCATTTGACAAGGTTACCTGTTGTTGATACACCAGAGCTCTGATCTGCTTTTGGATAGCCCTCTTTTCTCTGGGTTTACCGGCTTCAGCACTCTGTTGGAGTAAAAACAACACTTCATCGAGGCATTTGATCATGACATTGGTACCCAATATTACATATGGATCCTTGTGGTTAGGCTTATCCTGGACCACTAAGATACCCTGGTTTTTCAACTGCACCCTCCCCACCTTTACTGTAGCTTCCCACTGTCCCTCTATGGTAACCGGTATACCATTAGTGGCTTCAAGGTTCATCTCGGGATTAGGGGGTTCTAGCTTAACATCTGGCCAGAACTGCTTGTAAAGGGTACTGGGGATGGATGTCACCTGGGATCCAGTGTCTATCAAGGCGGAGATAGCGATGCCATCGATGACGATTGGTAAGTATGGACAGTCTCCCACATACTTGTGTTCCCAGCTGGACGTAGGGCCTGGACAGTCTACTCCTGGGGTTGGCCCTTCTCGCCCAGGGGTCGCTCGTTTAAAGGACGGGATTGCAGGTTGCGTCCTCCTAAGTCGTTCTGCTGACTGTTGCGGCGTCTGTCAGGACTGCGGCGGTCTGCAGGTTTTCCTCGCGACGGCTGTGTCTTTCTCCTCATCCAGGGGACGTCGTCAGGGCTGTCGGCGAGTTGAATCTTGTCCGATGGCCTTGCATCTGTCTTGGGTCTTCTCCCAGCTTGTAGCTTGGCCACGTCTTTCATCAGCTGCTCGACATTAGCACACAGTTGATCAAACCGGTCAGGTGTTACAGTCTGTGCACTGGACTGAATCGCAGGGATTGGAGATGCTGCTGCCGGCACGGAAGGGGTGTCAGTGTACTGCTGCTGCGGTGAAGCGGGATCAGGTACTTCAGCGAGTCGTTGTCCCCAAACTGTTAAGTCTCTCAGTGTGTCAAACTCTGCGCCTGGATTTTGTATGGACCACCAGCTTGCTTGCTTTCTATCCTCAGACAGTTTAAGGCCCACAATAAATTGTCCAATTAACGCTTTGTTTTCGTCTCTGACACCATCAGGATCAACTTGTTTTAACAGTCTGTATGCTTCTTGCAAGCACAGTGAATAATCAAGGACACTTTCTTGTGCCCCTTGGTTACAACGATAGAATGACAGTCTTAATTCAGCTTCGGTATGGCGCTCAAAGACCCGGGTTAATCTAGCGAATATCTGCTCCACAGATTCCTGAGTTTCTACAGGCCAGCTGCGGCTCTGCAGTTCGGCTGCACCGGTTAACTGTCCCATAATAACTGAAGCTCTTTGCTTACCGGTCATCGGGTACATGTCCATCGCTTGGCATATCTTCCTCTGGAAGTTCTCCAAGGTACTGGGTACACCGCTGTACTTGGGTAACCAGGTCGCACTAGGAACGTAGGGTAGAGACATCGGCATAATCGGAGCGGGTTGCGGTGGCATACCGACGACTGGTTGCTGTCCATCAAGAGGTATATTTTGAGGTGCCGCTTGGTCTAGCGGGGGCACCGCGTGATCGGGAGCCGGATTACTCATGGTCGCTCCCCCTTAGTTAAGCGTAGCCTTTCCCTCGGTTTCAAACGGAAGTGTCGGCCTCGCGGTGAGGAGTGAGGCACCACGGGAGTTTCCGGTTCCTGCTGCGTACGGAGGAAGTCGTCAGAGCGTGGGGGCGGGGCCAATCTTCGCGCCCTCTGCACAGTCACGCCCCTTCTTTTCCCGCCTTTTCGCGCAGCAATGGCGGACCAAATGTACAGTTCGATATTTACAGTTAATAAATAGCACACAATACCCGTGATAACGGGCCTGCTCGTATCCTGTTCGTGACGCCAAATTCTGACTCACCGTAGCCGGGGGTACACGTAGCGGGCGTTGTTTCTCCTCCAGTCACGGAACCGCGCCTGCGGTGGTGTAGGCCCGGTGGTCCAGATCAATAGGGGAATGGCGGAACAGTGGGGGTGATTTGTCTTCGTGACGCCACCTGCGGGTGTTCTGGTAACTTTACCAGCGCTGTTCGGGTCTCCTAGTGTTCTAGGTTCCAGACCCTTACTGTCTAGACTATGTGTTGTGTTCTACTACACTTCCCTAACACTCCACCCACCAGGACCTATGATTGGCCCTCTGTTCTAGGTGATGCATGTTGGGTTGGATTTCTATGTTAACCGGATCATTGCTGAGTCAGAGAATATTGCGGCTGCATTTGTGGCTGCAATACCCTCTTGTGACGCACTCGTTGCGGGGCACCACATCCTGGCTTGCTGCCCTGCCTTGTCTGCCCTGCCCTGCCTGCCCTAACTTGCCTTGTCTGCCCTGCCCTGTCTTGTCTGCCCTGTCTGCCCTGCCCTGTCTTGTCTGCCCTGCCCTGTTTTGTCTGCACTGCCCTGTCTGCCCTGCCCTGTCCTGTCCTGATAGGACAGGTCAGAAAGGACAGGTCAGAAAGGACAGGTCAGATAGGACAGGTCAGATAGGACAGGTCAGATAGGACAGGACAGATAGGACAGGACAGACAGGACAGGACAGGACTGGACAGGACAGACAGGACAGGACAGACAGGACAGACAGGACAGGACAGGACAGAAAAGACAGGACAGTCAGGACAGGACAGTCAGGACAGACAGGACAGGACAGACAGGACAGACAGGACAGGACAGACAGGACAGACAGGACAGACAGGACAGGACAGACAGGACAGGACAGACAAGACAGGACAGACAAAACAGGACAGGACAGGACAGACAGGAGAGGACAGGACAGACAGGACAGGACAGACAGGACAGGACAGTCAGGACAGGACAGACAGGACATGACAGACAGGACATGACAGACAGGACATGACAGACAGGACAGGACAGACAGGACAGGACAGACAGGACAGGACAGACAGGACAGGACAGGACAGGACAGGACAGACAGGACAGACAGGACAGACAGGACAGACAGGACAGGACAGAGAGGACAGGACAGAGAGGACAGGACAGAGAGGACAGGACAGAGAGGACAGGACAGAGAGGACAGGACAGAGAGGACACACAGGACAGGACAGACAGGACAGACAGGACAGAGAAGACAGGACGGAGAGGACAGGACAGAGAGGACAGGACAGAGAGGACAGGTCTGAGAGGACAGGTCTGACAGGACAGACAGGACAGGACAGACAGGACAGGACAGACAGGACAGGACAGACAGGACAGGACAGACAGGACAAGACAGGACAAGACAGGACAAGACAGGACAAGACAGGACAAGACAGGACAGGACAAGACAGGACAAGACAGGACAAGACAGGACAAGACAGGACAAGACAGGACAGGACAGGACAGGACAGGACAGACAGGACAGGACAGACAGGACAGGACAGACAGGACAGGACAGACAGGACAAGACAGGACAAGACAGGACAAGACAGGACAAGACAGGACAAGACAGGACAAGACAGGACAGGACAGGACAGACAGGACAGACAGGACAGGACGGACAGACAGGACAGGTAAGACAGGACAGGACAGGACAGACAGGACAGGACAGACAGGACAGGACAGACAGGACAGACAGACAGGACAGGACAGACAGGACATGGACAGAAGGACAGGACAGATAGGACAGGACAGATAGGACAGACAGGACAGGACAGACAGACAGGACAGGACAGACAAGACAGGACAGAACCTAGCCTGGGTTAGCCCCCCCTTATTAGAGAATTTGGGTATAAAATGTTTCAATTTGTTAGATCTTGTTAGATCCGTTTGATCAACCAAAACTAACGTTAGATCCTCCTCACAAAATGAGATTATTTAGGATCTTTTTCAGGGGTGGCTAACCCGTAGCTAGCCCCCCTCTTTTGAAATTGCCCGTTTTTTCGATGGATTCTGATAGATATTCATTAGATCCGGTTTGATCAGCAAAAATTAACGTTAGATCTCCTTTCATTCCCGAGATATTGTGGGGGGGCTAAAACGGTAGCTAGCCCCCCTCTTTTGAAATTGCCCGTTTTTTCGATGGATTCTGATAGATATTCATTAGATCCGGTTTGATCAGCAAAAATTAACGTTAGATCTCCTTTCGTTCCCGAGATATTGGGGGTCTCAGGTGGGGGGTTGGGTACGGGTTAGCCCCCCTGTTTTGAAATTGCCCGTTTTTTTCGATTGATTCTGATAGATATTCGTTAGATCGGTTTGATCAGCAAAAATTAACGTTAGATCTCCTCTCGTTCCCGAGATATTGGGGGTCTTAGGTGGGGGGTTGGGTACGGGTTAGCCCCCCCTCTTTTGAAATTGCCCGTTTTTTGCGATGGATTCTGATAGATATTCGTTAGATCCGGTTTGATCAGCAAAAATTAACGTTAGATCTCCTTTCGTTCCCGAGATATTGGGGGTCTCAGGTGGGGGGTTGGGTACAGGTTAACTACCCCTATTTTGAAATTGCCCGTTTTTTCGATGGATTCTGATAGATATTCGTTAGATACGGTTTGATCAGCAAAAATTAATGTTAGATCTCCTTTCGTTCCCGAGATATTGGGGGTCTCAGGTGGGGGTTTGGGTACGGGTTAGCCCCTCCTCTTTTAAATTGCCCGTTTTTTTCGATGGATTCTAATAGATATTCGTTAGATCTGGTTTGATCAGCAAAAATTAACGTTAGATCTCCTTTCGTTCCCGAGATATTGGGGTCTCAGGTGGGGAGTTGGGTATGGTTAGCCCCCCTCTTTTGAAATTGCCCGTTTTTTCGATGGATTCTGATAGATATTCGTTAGATCCGGTTTGATCAGCAAAAATTAACGTTAGATCTCCTTTCGTTCCCGAGATATTGGGGGTCTCAGGTGGGGGGTTGGGTACGGGTTAGCCCCCCCTCTTTTGAAATTGCCCGTTTTTTTCGATGGATTCTGATAGATATTCGTTAGATCCGGTTTGATCAACAAAAATTAACGTTAGATCTCCTTTCGTTCCCGAGATATTGGGGGGGGCTAACTCGTAGCTAGCCCCCCTCTTTTGAAATTGCCTGTTTTTTTCGATGGATTCTGATAGATATTCGTTAGATCCGGTTTGATCAGCAAAAATTAACGTTAGATCTCCTTTCGTTCCCGAGATATTGGGGGTCTCAGGTGGGGGTTGGGTACGGGTTAGCCCCCCCTGTTTTGAAATTGCCCGTTTTTTCGATTGATTCTGATAGATATTCGTTAGATCGGTTTGATCAGCAAAAATTAACGTTAGATCTCCTTTCGTTCCCGAGATATTGGGGGTCTCAGGTGGGGGTTGGGTACAGGTTAGCTACCCCTATTTTGAAATTGCCCGTTTTTTTCGATGGATTCTGATAGATATTCGTTAGATCCGGTTTGATCAGCAAAAATTAATGTTAGATCTCCTTTCGTTCCCGAGATATTGGGGGTCTCAGGTGTGGGTTTGGGTACAGGTTAGCCCCTCCTCTTTTAAATTGCCCGTTTTTTTCGATGGATTCTAATAGATATTCGTTAGATCGGTTTGATCAGCAAAAATTAACGTTAGATCTCCTTTCGTTCCCGAGATATTGGGGGTCTCAGGTGGGGAGTTGGGTATGGGTTAGCCCCCCTCTTTTGAAATTGCCCGTTTTTTCGATGGATTCTGATAGATATTCGTTAGATCCGGTTTGATCAGCAAAAATTAACGTTAGATCTCCTTTCGTTCCCGAGATATTGGGGGTCTTAGGTGTGGGGGGTTGGGTACGGGTTAGCCCCCCCTCTTTTGAAATTGCCCGTTTTTTCGATGGATTCTGATAGATATTCGTTAGATCCAGTTTGATCAGCAAAAATTAACGTTAGATCTCCTTTCGTTCCCGAGATATTGGGGGTCTCAGGTGGGGGGTTGGGTACGGGTTAGCCCCCCTCTTTTGAAATTGCCCGTTTTTTCGATGGATTCTGATAGATATTCGTTAGATCCGGTTTGATCAGCAAAAATTAACGTTAGATCTCCTTTCGTTCCCGAGATATTGGGGGTCTCAGGTGGGGGGTTGGGTACGGGTTAGCCCCCCCTCTTTTGAAATTGCCCGTTTTTTCAATGGATTCTGATAGATATTCATTAGATCCGGTTTGATCAGCAAAAATTAACGTTAGATCTCTTTTCGTTCCCGAGATATTGGGGGTCTCAGGTGGGGGTTTGGGTACGGGTTAGCCCCCCCTCTTTTTAAATTGCCCGTTTTTTTCGATGGATTCTGATAGATATTCGTTAGATCTGGTTTGATCAGCAAAAATTAACGTTAGATCTCCTTTCGTTCCCGAGATATTGGGGGTCTCAGGTGGGGGGTTGGGTACGGGTTAGCCCCCCCTCTTTTGAAATTGCCCATTTTTTCGATGGATTCTGATAGATATTCGTTAGATCCGGTTTGATCAGCAAAAATTAACGTTAGATCTCCTCTCGTTCCCGAGATATTGGGGGTCTCAGGTGGGGGTTGGGTACGGGTTAGCCCCCCTCTTTTGAAATTGCCCGTTTTTTTCGATGGATTCTGATAGATATTCGTTAGATCCGGTTTGATCAGCAAAAATTAACGTTAGATCTCCTTTCGTTCCCGAGATATTAGGGGTCTCAGGTGGGGAGTTGGGTACGGGTTAGCCCCCCCTCTTTTGAAATTGCCTGTTTTTTCGATGGATTCTGATAGATATTCGTTAGATCCGGTTTGAGCAACGGTCCTGAGGTGTAGATGGAGAAAAGGAGGGGTCCAAGGACAGAGCATTGTGGGGACACCAACAGAGAGAGTGAAGTGAGGAGGTGGTGAGTGGGACGATCTAAAAGTTCAGTCAGTGAGTCATTCTCGTCCCCCGTGATGCCTACAGGCCCTCCTCTTCACAATCATCGCAGAACCCTGCCCCCCTTCCCCCGCCACGACACATTGCCAATGAAGTCTTGATGCTGCCCACAATTCGCCCACGCCGAAGTCGCCGCTGCTCAAACGGATCTAGCGAATATCTGAATCCTTAAAAAAAAGGCACATTTCAAAGTGGGGGGGGGGGGGGTCTTGCTTTTTGCATAGCAAGTTGTATTTTTCCTTTGCATCACTTTAGGTGCATATAATGTTTTGTATAAGTTTTATTTATTTTTAGGAGAGGGAGAATTTTTTAAAAAATTTATTACGCTAATGTTTTTTGAGTTTTATTATTAGTTAATTTCCCGTGCGGTAAAAGTAACAGAACACCTTTATTCTCCGGGTCAGGTCGGACAAACCCATACAAAATGTATGACTTTTTTTTTTTTACTACTTTTAAAAAGTAAAAGGTTTTTTTTTTTAACTAATGAGAGAGGATTTTGCCTCGCCGCATGCCTGAATGCGCAGCCCCGTAGCGCTTTTATTTTTCTGACTACGGAGCAGTGGGATGCCTCATTTTTTGCGGGAAGAGTTGTAGTTTTTATTCGGACCATTTTGGGGCATATTCGATTTTTTGATCGCGTTTTATGACTTTTTTTTGTGACTCAAACAGTGAAAAAAATAGAAATTCAGGCTTTTTTAAAAAATGTTTATGGCATTTACCTTGTGGAATAAATATTAAACTATTTAATTTTTGGAGGTTGCGATCCCAGCTGATGGTAGGACAGCTGCGATCTCACGATTGCTGACGGGGCTAGCCGAGGCTGCCATTCCCCCGCCCGATGTGAAAACTATGGAAGAGGAATAAGGCCCGGCTAACACCGTCGTCAAAAGTCAATGATCGGTCGTCAAGGGGTTAAAAATTCCTGTACATAGACTCTCATGTTTAGGTCTCATTTTTAATCAATTTAATTATCAAAACAATAAATCTTACTTATTAGTACAGTGAAAAACACAAGTAACAGTAATACCTTCCAGAAATAGAGATTTAACAATGGAAACCTGAACGTTTAGGACGCAAAATCCCTGGAATAGAAATAGGACACGTACATTGTAACATCTAGACGGAGTTCCTGAGTTATCGGTGTTTGACTTATACAAAAAAAGAAGAAAATTACTAATGTGACTAGATATAAATGTATTCAAATGTTTAATATCATAGAATACCAATAATAATTTACAATAAAACTTAAAACTCCCATGAGTGCAAAGTAACTCAAACAAAAGAAAGAAGAACAGTAACACCCCAACACCAACCAGTAACATCCCAACACTGATCAGTAACACCCCAACACCGATTAGTAACACCCCAACACCGATCAGTAACACCCAACACCGATCAGTAACACCCCAACACCGATCAGTAACACCCCAACACCGATCAGTAACACCCCAACACCGATCAGTAACACCCCAACACCGATCAGTAACACCCCAACTGTCCCAGTGCTGTCCTGTCATGTCCTGTCCTGTCCCAGTGCTGTCCTGTCCTGTCCTGTCCCAGTGCTGTCCTGTCCTGTCCTGTCCCAGTGCTGTCCTGTCCTGTCCTGTCCCAGTGCTGTCCTATCCTGTCCTGTCCCAGTGCTGTCCTGTCCTGTCATGTCCTGTCCCAGTGCTGTCCTGTCCTGTCTCAGTGCTGTCCTGTCCCAGTGCTGTCCTGTCATGTCCTGTCCCAGTGCTGTCCTGTCCTGTCTCAGTGCTGTCCTGTCCTGTCCCAGTGCTGTCCTGTCCTGTCCTGTCCCAGTGCGTCCTGTCCTGTCCCAGTGCTGTCCTGTCCCAGTGCTGTCCTGTCCTGTCCCAGTGCTGTCCTGTCCTGTCCCAGTGCTGTCCTGTCCTGTCCCAGTGCTGTCCTGTCCTGTCCCAGTGCTGTCCTGTCCTGTCCCATGCTGTCCTGTCCTGTCCTGTCCCAGTGCTGTCCTGTCCTGTCCAGTGCTGTCCTGTCCTGTCCCAGTGCTGTCCTATCCTGTCCTGTCCCAGTGCTGTCCTGTCCTGTCATGTCCTGTCCCAGTGCTGTCCTGTCCTGTCTCAGTGCTGTCCTGTCCTGTCCCAGTGCTGTCCTGTCCTGTCCCAGTGCTGTCCTGTCCTGTCCCAGTGCTGTCCTGTCCTGTCCCAGTGCTGTCCTGTCCTGTCCCCCGTGCTGTTCCTGTCCTGTCCTGTCCCAGTTGCTGTCCTGTCCCAGTGCTGTCCTGTCCCAGTGCTGTCCTGTCCTGTCCCCGTGCTGTCCTGTCCTGTCCCAGTGCTGTCCTGTCCTGTCCCAGTGCTGTCCTGTCCTGTCCCAGTGCTGTCCTGTCCTGTCCCAGTGCTGTCCTGTCCTGTCCCAGTGCTGTCCTGTCCTGTCCCAGTGCTGTCCTGTCCTGTCCTGTCCCAGTGCTGTCCTGTCCTGTCCCCCGTGCTGTCCTGTCCCAGTGCTGTCCTGTCCTGTCCCAGTGCTGTCCTGTCCTGTCCCAGTGCTGTCCTGTCCTGTCCCAGTGCTGTCCTGTCCTGTCCCAGTGCTGTCCTGTTCCTGTCCCAGTGCTGTCCTGTCCTGTCCCAGTGCTGTTCTGTCCTGTCCTGTCCCAGTGCTGTCCTGTCCTATCCTGTCCAGTTTCTGTCCTGTCCTGTCCCAGTGCTGTCCTGTCCTGTCCCAGTGCTGTCCTGTCCTGTCATGTCCTGTCTCAGTGCTGTCCTGTCCTGTCCCAGTGCTGTCCTGTCCTGTCCCAGTGCTGTCCTGTCCTGTCCCAGTGCTGTCCTGTCCTGTCCCAGTGCTGTCCTGTCCTGTCCCAGTGCTGTCCTGTCCTGTCCCAGTGCTGTCCTGTCCCTGTCCCAGTGCTGTCCTGTCCTGTCCCAGTGCTGTTCCTGTCCTGTCCTGTCCCAGTTACTGTTCTGTCCTGTCCTGTCCCAGTGCTGTTCTGTCCCGTCCTGTCCATCCTGTCCTGTCCCAGTGCTGTCCTGTCCTGTCCCAGTGCTGTCCTGTCCTGTCCCAGTGCTGTCCTGTCCTGTCCCAGTGCGTTGTCCTGTCCCCGTGCTGTCCTGTCCCAGTGCTGTCCTGTCCCAGTGCTGTCCTGTCCCAGTGCTGTCCTGTCCTGTCCCAGTGCTGTCCTGTCCTGTCCCAGTGCTGTCCTGTCCTGCCCAGTGCTGTCCTGTCCTGTCCCGTGCTGTCCTGCTTCCCTGTCCCGCTGTCCGTCCTGTCCTGTCCCCGGCCCTTTGGCCCAGGGCCGCCGCCCAGGCGCCGCCTGCCCAGGCGCCTGTCCGCCAGGCGCCTTTTTCCCCCCGGTGCCTGCCGCCCAGGCGCCTGCCCCCACGCCTGTCCCCAGGCGCCGGCGGGCCTGCCCAGGCCCGCCTGCCCAGGGTCGGGGGCCCCCCCGGTTTTCCGCCCCCGCCTGCCAGACGCGCCGCGCCCATGCCGCCGCCCCAGGCGCGCCTGCCAGGGGCCCCGTCCCCTGCCCCTGGCCGCCGCCTGGCCCGCGCCTGGTCGCCTTTGGCCTGCCCCGCGCCCCCTTTTTTGCCCGCCGGGGCCCCGCCGCCCCTTTTCCGGGCCCGCTTTTCCCCGCCCCTGCCGCTGGGCCTGCCCCGCCGGTCCGCCCACCGCCTGCCGGGCAGCCCGGCCCGAGCCGCCCTGGCCGCCGCGCCTGCCGCGTCCACGCCTGGGCACGCCGCGGCGGCGCCGCCTGGCCCGCCCCGCCGGCCGCCTGCGCCGCCCCCGCCTGCGCCGCCACTGCCGCGCGGGCAGGGCCGGCGGCCTTTTTCCACCCCGGCAGGCCCCTGCGCCGCCACGCCCCGGCAGGCGCCTTTTCCGTTTTTTCCGCGGCCGCCCGCGCCGCCCTGCGTCGTAAAAAGGCTGCCGCGGCGCTGCCGCCCCCCTGCCCCGCCCTCCGCCCCCGCCCGCCTCGCCGCCCTGCCGCCCCTTCCCCGTTCCCCCTTTTCCCGCGCCCCTGCCGCCCCCCCCCCTGCCTCCCCCCCCCGCCTGCCCCCGCCGCCTCCCCCCGCCCCCCCTGCGGCCCGCGGCCCGCCGCCCCGCCGTCGCCCCCCGCCCCCGCCTTTGGGCCCGCCTGGCCCCCCCGCCGCCCGGGCGCTTTTTTCGCCTACCCCCGGGGCCCCCCATGGAAGGAAAAAAGCCTTTTGGACGAACCGGGAAAACCAAAAAAAACTTAGACCCACACTTGGGACGGAAAACGGACAGGACGGGGGCGCAGGGACAGGGCAGCATGGGACGGGGGCAGGACAGCACTGGGACAGGACAAGGGACAGACAGCACTGGGACAGGCAGACAGCACTGGGACAGGACGCATGGGACAGGACAGACAGTGGGCGGACGGACAAGCACTGGGACAGGACACAACGGGACAGGACAGACACTGGGACAGGACGGACGCACGGGACAGGACCAGGACAGACAGGACAGCATGGGACAGGACAGGACAGCACGGGCAGGACAGGACAGGGACAGGACAGCACTGGGACAGGACCAGGGACAGGACAGGACAGACTGGGACAGGACAGGACAGACAGCACGGGACAGACAGGACAGGACAAAGCACTGGGACAGGAGGACAGCACGGCAACAGGAAAAGGACAGGACAGCAGGACAGGACAGGACAGACGACAGACACATGGGACAGAGCAGACGGACAGCAGGACAGGACAGCAGGGACAGACAGGGGACGGGACAGGACAGCATGGGACGGCAGACTGAGGACAGCACTGGGACAGGACAGCACTGGGACAGGACAGGACAGAAAGGACAGCGACGGACAGCACTGGGAAAGGACAGGACAGCGACGGGGACAGGACAGGAGACAGCACTGGCAAGGACAGGACAGACAGGAAGCACTGGGGACAGGACAGCACTGGGAAGGACAGGACGCACTGGGACAGGCAGATGGGACAGACAGGAAGCACTGGCGAAACAGACGGAAGGAGACAACGGACAGGACAGGACGATGACAGCACGGGACAGAAGCACTGGGACAGGACAGCACTGGGACGGACGCACTGGACAGGACGGAAGACGGGGACAGGACACATGGGACAGACAGCACTGGGACAGACAGCCGGCGGACACACTGGGACAGACAGCACGGACAGGAAGGACACACTGGGACAGACGCACTGGACAGGACAGAACAGGACGGAAGCACGGGACAGACAGCACTGGGACAGGACAGGACAGCACGGACAGGACAGGACAGCACTGGACAGGAAGAGACAGGACAGCACTGGACAGGACAGGGACAGGACAGCACTGGACAGGACAGGACAGCACTGGGACAGGACAGGACAGCACTGGGACGGACGGACAGGACAGCACTGGACAGACAGGAAAAGCACTGGGACAAAGGACAGGACAGCACGGGACAGGACAGGACAGCACTGGGACAGGACAGGACAGCACTGGACGGGGCAGGACAGCACTGGGACAGGACAGGACAGCACTGGGACAGGGACACACTGGACAGGACAGCACTGGGACAGGACAGAAGCATGGGACAGGACAGACAGCACTGGGGACAGGACAGCACTGGGACAGGCAACACTGGACAGGACAGCACTGGGACAGGACAGCACTGGAAGGACAGGACAGCACTGGGACAGGACGGAGCACTGGGACAGGACAGACGAGCACTGGGGACAGGACAGCACTGGGAAGGACAGGACAGCACTGGGACAGGAAGGACAGCACTGGGACAGGAAGGACTGAGGACAGGACAGGACTGGGACAGGACAGGCGACTGGGACAGGACAGACACTGGACAGGACAGGACAGCACTGGACAGGACAGCACTGGACAGGACAGCACTGGGACAGGACAGCACTGGGACAGGACAGGACAGCACTGGGACAGGACAGGACAGCACTGGGACAGGACAGGACAGCACTGGGACAGGACAGGACAGCACTGGGACAGGACAGGACAGCACTGGGACAGGACAGGACACACTGGGACAGGACAGGACAGGACAGCACTGGGACAGGGACAGGACAGCATGGGAGCACAGGGACAGGAGGACAGCACTGGGACAGGCAGACAGGGACAGGACAAAGCACTGGGACAGGACGACGGACAGGACAGGACAGGACAGCATGGGACAGGACAGGACAGCACTGGGACAGTACAGCACTGGGGACAGGACAGGACAGGACAGCACTGGGACAGGACAGCACTGGGACAGGACAGCACGTGGACAGGACAGGACAGCACTGGGACAGGACAGCACTGGGACAGGACAGGACAGCACTGGGACAGGACAGGACAGGACAGCACTGGGACAGGACAGGACAGCACTGGGACAGGACAGGACAGCACTGGACAGGACAGGACAGGACAGCACTGGGACAGGCCAGGACAGGCCAGCACTGGGACAGGCCAGGACAGGACAGCACTGGGACAGGCCAGGACAGGACAGCACTGGGACAGTACAGCACTGGGACAGGACAGGACAGCACTGGGACAGGACAGCACTGGGACAGGACAGCACTGGGACAGGACAGGGACCAGCACTGGGACAGGACAGCACTGGCACAGGACAGGACAGACTGGGACAGGACAGCACTGGGACAGGACAGCACTGGGACAGGACAGCACTGGGGACAGGACAGCACTGGGACCGGACAGGACAGCACTGGGACCGGACAGGACAGACAGGACAGGACAGACAGGACAGGACAGACAGGACCCGGACAGACAGGACAGACAGGACAGGACAGACAGGACAGGACAGACAGGACAGGACAGACTGGACAGGACAGAACAGACAGGACAGGACAGACAGGACAGGACAGACAGGTCAGGACAGGCAGATCAGGACAGACAGGACAGGACAGACAGGACAGGACAGACAGACCCGGACAGGACAGACAGGATAGGACAGGACAGGACAGGACAGGACAGGACAGACAGGACAGGACAGGACAGGACAGGACAGGACAGACAGGACAGGACAGACAGGACAGGACAGACAGGACAGACAAGACAGGACAGGACAGGACAGACAGGACAGGACAGACAGGACAGGACAGACAGGACAGGACAGACAGGACAGGACAGGACAGGACAGGACAGACAGGACAGGACAGGCAGGACAGGACAGATAGGACAGGACAGACAGGACAGAAGACAGGACAGGACAGACAGGACAGGACAGATAGGACAGACAGGACAGACAGGACAGGACAGACAGGAAAGAAGGACAGACAGGACAGGACAGATAGGACAGCAGGACAGACAGGACAGACAGGACAGACAGGACAGATAGGACAGGACAGACAGGAAAGACAGGACAGATAGGACAGATAGGACAGACAGGACAGGACAGACAGGACAGGACAGACAGGACAGACAGACAGGACAGGACAGACAGGACAGGACAGAAAGGACAGGACAGACAGGACAGGACAGACAGGACAGACAGGACAGACAGGACAGACAGGACAGACAGGACAGGACAGACAGGACAGACAGGACAGGACAGACAGGAAAGACAGGACAGATAGGACAGATAGGACAGATAGGACAGACAGACAGGACAGACAGGACAGACAGGACAGACAGGACAGACAGGACAGACAGGACAGACAGGACAGATAGGACAGGAAAGACAGGACAGATAGGACAGATAGGACAGATAGGACAGATAGGACAGACAGGACAGGACAGACAGGAAAGACAGGACAGACAGGACAGGACAGACAGGAAAGACAGGACAGATAGGACAGATAGGACAGATAGGACAGACAGGACAGACAGGACAGGACAGATAGGACAGACAGGACAGACAGGACAGACAGGACAGGACAGACAGGACAGGACAGACAGGACAGGACAGACAGGACAGACAGACAGGACAGATAGGACAGACAGGACAGATAGGACAGACAGGACAGACAGGACTAATAGGACAGACAGGACAGATAGGACAGACAGGACAGACAGGACTAATAGGACAGACGGGACAGACAGGACAGGACAGACAGGAAAAGTAGGACAGATAGGACAGACAGGACAGGACAGACAGGACAGGACAGACAGGACAGGACAGACAGGACAGGACAGGACAGACAGGACAGACAGACAGACAGGACAGACAGACAGGACAGGACAGACAGGAAAGACAGGACAGACAGGACAGGACAGATAGGACAGACAGGACAGACAGGACAGACAGGACAGACAGGACAGGACAGATAGGACAGACAGGACAGATAGGACAGACAGGACAGACAGGACAGGACAGACAGGAAAGACAGGACAGATAGGACAGATAGGACAGATAGGACAGACAGGACAGACAGGACAGACAGGACAGGACAGACAGGAAAGACAGGACAGATAGGACAGATAGGACAGACAGGACAGACAGGACAGACAGGACAGGACAGACAGGAAAGACAGGACAGATAGGAAGATAGGACAGACAGGACAGACAGGACAGGACAGATAGGACAGACAGGCCCAGACGGGACGGGACAGGACAGACAGGACAGACAGGACAGACAGGACAGACAGGACAGACAGGAAGATAGGACAGGACAGACAGGAAAGACAGGACAGATAGGACAGATAGGACAGATAGGACAGATAGGACAGATAGGACAGACAGGACAGACAGGACAGGACAGACAGGAAAGACAGGACAGATAGGACAGATAGGACAGACAGGACAGACAGGACAGATAGGACAGACAGGACAGAAGGACAGACAGGACAGCAGGACAGACGGGACAGGAAGATAGGACAGACAGGACAGACAGGACAGACAGGACAGACAGGACAGACAGGACAGACAGGACAGATAGGACAGGACAGACAGGAAAGACAGGACAGATAGGACAGATAGGACAGACAGGACAGGACAGACAGGACAGGACAGACAGGACAGGACAGACAGGACAGGACAGACAGGACAGGACAGACAGGACAGACAGGACAGACAGGACAGGACAGACAGGACAGACAGGACAGGACAGACAGGAAAGACAGGAAAGACAGGACAGACAGACAGGACAGATAGGACAGACAGGACAGACAGGACAGACAGGACAGGACAGATAGGACAGACAGGACAGATAGGACAGACAGGACAGACAGGACAGGACAGACAGGACAGACAGGACAGACAGGACAGACAGGACAGGACAGACAGGAAAGACAGGACAGATAGGACAGATAGGACAGACAGGACAGACAGGACAGACAGGACAGGACAGACAGGAAGACAGGACAGATAGGACAGACAGGACAGATAGGACAGACAGGACAGATAGGCAGACAGGACAGGACAGGACAGACAGGACAGGACAGGACAGACAGGACAACAGGAAGATAGGACAGACAGGACAGATAGGACAGACAGGACAGATAGGACAGACAGGACAGATAGGACAGACAGGACAGATAGGACAGACAGGACAGATAGGACAGGCCCAAACAGATAGGACAGAACAGACAGGACAGGACAGATAGGCAAGTTAATAAAAAAAACAAACAGGTAGCACTCAATACTTATTCCATTATGGACCCTTTAATCCGGCCACAAGTGTGCATGCTGGAGGGAAAGTCTTTTATGGACTGAAATGAAAACATCACACACTTGGGCCCGGGATTAAAGGGTCCATATGGAATAAGTATTGAGTGCTGCCTGTTTTTTTATCTCTATCTATCCATCCATCCATCTAATATATCCATCTATTCATCCAACTTTCCATATATCCATTTTTCCATCTATCCATCCATCTAATCTATCTAATCTATCTAATTAATCTATCTAATTAATCTATCTATCCATCCATCCATCCATTCATTCATCCATCCATTCATTCATTCATTCATCATCCCTCCATCTATCCATCCATCCATTCATTCATCCATCCATCTATCCATCCATCCAATCTATTCATCTATCTAATTAATTAGATGAATAGATTGGATGGATGGATACATGGATGGATGGATTTGATAGATAGATTAATCTATCCATCCATCCATCCATCTATCCATCCATCCATCGATCCATCCATCCAATCTATTCATCTATCTAATTAATTAGATGAATAGATTGGATGGATGGATACATGGATGGATGGGTAGATAGATAGATTAATTATCCATCCATCCATCCATCCATCTATCCATCCATCCCATCGATCCATCCATCCAATCTATTCATCTATCTAATTTATCTATCTATCTATCCATCCATCCATGTATCCATCCATCCATCCAATCTATTCATCTATCTAATTAATCATCTATCTATCCATCCATCCATCCATCCATCCATTATCTATACACCTACATATCCTATTTATTAATCCACCTATTTTATAAATCCATATATCTATCCATCCATCTAATCCATCTCTCCATCCATCTATCCATCATCTTACACCTATATATCCTATTTATTAATCCACCTATTTATAAATCCATATATCTATCCATCCATCCAATCCATCTCTCCATCCATCTATCCATCATCTATACACCTATATATCTATTTATTAATCCAACCTATTTATAAATCTATATATCTATCCATCCATCTATCCATCCATCATCTATACACCTATATATCCTATTTATTAATCCACCTATTTATAAATCTATATATCTATCTATCCATCCATCCATCTAATCCATCTATCCATCCATCCATCCATCATATCTATACACCTATATATCCTATTTATTAATCCACCTATTTATAAATCTATATATCTATCCTATCTATCCATCCATCCATTCTAATCCATCCATCCATCTATTATCTATACACCTATATATCCTATTTATTAATCCACTATTTATAAATCTATATATCTATCTTATCTATCCAACCATCCATCTAATCCATTTCTCATCCATCCATCCATCCATCTATTTCTATACACAGATATATAGATTTATAAATAGGTGGATTAATAAATAGGGATATATAGGTGTATAGATAATAGATGGATGGATGGATGGATGGATAGATAAGATAGATATATAGATTTTAAATATCTTATCTATCCATCCATCCATCTATCCATCATCCATCCACCTATATATCCTATTTTATTAATCCACCTATTTATAAATCTATATATCTATCTATCCATCCATCCATCTAATCCATCTATCCATCCATCCATCCACCCATCCATCCTCCTATATGTCCTATTTATTAATCCACCTATTTATAAATCTATATATCTATCTATCCATCCATCCATCTAATCCATCTATCCATCCATCCATCCATCCACCCATCCATCCTCCTATATGTCCTATTTATTAATCCACCTATTTATAAATCTATATATCTATCCATCCATCTATCCATCCATCATCTATACACCTATATATCCTATTTATTAATCCACCTATTTATAAATCTATATATCTATCTTATCTATCCATCCATCCATCTATCCATCATCCATCCACCTATATATCCTATTTATTAATCCACCTATTTATAAATCTATATATCTATCTATCCATCCATCCATCTAATCCATCTATCCATCCATCCATCCATCCACCCATCCATCCTCCTATATGTCCTATTTATTAATCCACCTATTTATAAAATCTATATATCTATCCTATCTATCCATCCATCTAATCCATCCATCCATCTATTATCTATACACCTATATATCCTATTTATTAATCCACCTATTTATAAATCTATATATCTATCCTATCTATCCATCTATTTATCCTTATATCTATCCTATCAACTATCATTAATCCATTTATTTATCTACAAATCTATCTTATCTATTTATCTATCTACTAATCCAACTGTTCTTTTACTGATTTTGGTTTTTTCTTGGGCCAATGGAAGATGAAACCTACAACAAGAAAATATAATATAAGTGATAGGACTCCATATGACATGATACTACTGTACAGTGACTGTGGCCGGTCAGCTGAAGAATCTTCTCAATACAGAGGTGCGGGATCATTGTTATCCATCATACATGTGACAATCCCAGTACTGATAGATAATATCTGCTCCACTTGAATTCTTCTCACTGACCGACATCACACATGGAGGTGATCCTCACACTTACCTCTTGTCTTTTTGACTTTTTTATCATTTTTTTGTTCTTGTTCATTGCTGATTCCAGATGTTCCTTCTTCATTATCTAATTCTTCTTTTTTCAGATTTATTCCAGATGTTAACTGTTCGTTGTCAGATTTTTGGCCTTTTTTGGGCCAATGGAAGATGGAACCTATGAGAAGTAAATATAATATAAGTGATAGGTCTCCATATGACATGATACTACTGTACAGTGACTGTGGCCGGTCAGCTGAGGAATATTCTCCATACAGAGGTGCGGGATCATTGTTATCCATCATACATGTGATAATCCCAGTACTGATAGATAATATCTGCTCCACATGAATTCTTCTCACTGACCGACATCACACATGGAGGTGATCCTCACACTTACCTCCTCTCTTTTTGACTTTATCATTTTTTTTGTTCTTGTTCATTGCTGATTCCAGATGTTCCTTCTTCATTATCCAATTCTTTTTTCAGATTTATTCCAGATGTTAACTGTTCGTTGTCAGATTTTTGGCCTTTTTTGGGCCAATGGAAGATGGAACCTATGAGAAGTAAATATAATATAAGTGATAGGTCTCCATATGACATGATACTACTGTACAGTGACTGTGGCCGGTCAGCTGAGGAATATTCTCCATACAGAGGTGCGGGATCATTGTTATCCATCATACATGTGATAATCCCAGTACTGATAGATAATATCTGCTCCACATGAATTCTTCTCACTGACCGACATCACACATGGAGGTGATCCTCACACTTACCTCCTCTCTTTTTGACTTTATCATTTTTTTGTTCTTGTTCATTGCTGATTCCAGATGTTCCTTCTTCATTATCCAATTCTTTTTTTTTCAGATTTATTCCAGATGTTAACTGTTCGTTGTCAGATTTTTGGCCTTTTTTGGGCCAATGGAAGATGGAACCTATGAGAAGTAAATATAATATAAGTGATAGGTCTCCATATGACATGATACTACTGTACAGTGACTGTGGCCGGTCAGCTGAGGAATATTCTCCATACAGAGGTGCGGGATCATTGTTATCCATCATACATGTGATAATCCCAGTACTGATAGATAATATCTGCTCCACATGAATTCTTCTCACTGACCGACATCACACATGGAGGTGATCCTCACACTTACCTCCTCTCTTTTTGACTTTCTTTTTATCTTTTGGTTTTTGCTCTGTGTCTTTTTCAGGTGTTATTTTATATTTGGATTTTCTGTCTTTTCTCAGCCAGCGGTAGATGGAACCTATGAGAAAAAAATATAATGTAAGAAATGCGCCTACATAATAATAATATCTTTTTATATAACTGCCCTGTCCCATCTATCATCAACTTCGGCCGTCAGGGTGTCCTCCTATCCTCTGATTGGTCAGAGGACAGAACAAGTTCTGGTCGCCATGTTCAGACACCCAAGTGATAGGTGTCCGAATATAATGAACGCTGGAAGCGACAAACAACACCGACGCTGCCTATGTCGCCCCCCTCCCGCCTCCCACTCCCCTCCTACCTCTCGCTGCACACCTCCAAATCACCTCTGCGCCTCTCATTACATATAAGACCTGTGGTGATGTCACAGTCATGGGCGGAGTCACAGATCAAATGACTGTGAAATCATAAAAGGTCCTTTAGCAGACACGGAGTGGGAGAGCACAGAGAGCAGGTATTATTATTACAGCTCCCCCAGTCTTAGCATGCTCCCCTCCCCCCGGTCCTAGTCTCTGCACACTCCGCTCCCCTCCCTGGCCTGAGTCTCCGCTTTATCTCTTCCCCTCCCCCAGGCCCGGTCACTGCACACTCCTCTTCCCTGGTCCTGGTCTCTGCATGCTCTGCTCCTCTACCTTAGTCCGGTTCTCCGCATGCTCCTATCTCCCCCTCAAGTCTCTGCACACTCCGATCCCTCCCGCAGTCCTGGTCTCCACACACTCCGCTCCCCACACTTGGTCTCTGCACACTTCCCTCCTCTCCCCTCTCCTGGATTCTGCACATTCTGTTTCCATCTCGGTCTCCGCACGCTCCGCTCCTCACCTGTCTCTTGATCTCCGCACGTTCCTCTCCCGATCCCCACTTGCCCGCTCCCCCCCCGCCCCTTTTCCGATCTCTGCACGTTCCGCTCTCCCGATCTCCGCACGCTCCACTTACCTCTCACACTCTCCGCACACTCTCCTCCCATCTCCAGATCTCTGCAAAGGGGGACACAGAAAGCACGCACAGACGAGCGTACAGGGGGCAGAGAGAGAGAGTGCACCGGGCATGGAGTGAGGGCACAGGAGGACAGAGACAGCACACAAAGGGGGACAGACATTGTGCTCAGGGGGGCACAGGCAAGTGAGAGAGCAGATGAATGAAGAAGACAGCGCACAGAGGGGAGACAAGTCAAAGGAAAGAGCACAGGGGGAAGAGAGACAGCAAATGAGGGAGAGAGGAACAGGGAAGAGAGCACAGGGGAGAGAGACAGCCACCGCCCCAGCATTACTGAGCCTGCGCCCATTGTGTTGTCACCACCCTCCTGATGTATTAGCATCGGGTCCACATCTAGTAATAATATTTGTTCACTTATATAGCGCTATTTCGTCCATAGTGGATTACAGGGCTGTAAGACTGCAGTGCTAACCACTGAGCCACCATGCCATACGCTAACCACTGAGCCACCATGCTGTACGCTAACCACTGAGCCACCAGCCATACATATTACATCATATATGTTACATGATACTACTGTACAGTCACTGTGGCTGGTACAGTCACCAAATCATTGTCAGGCATCACACCTGTGACAATCCCAGCACTGACAGGTGACATCTGCCCCACATGAATTCTCTATGACCGACATCACACACAGAGGTGATCCTCACACTTACCTTTTCTCTTTTTGACTGTTTTATCATTTTGGTCTTCATTCTTTGCAGATGTCTCCCTCCCTATTTCTGATATTTCTCGTTTCCATGCTTGAAAAGTTTCTTGGTGGAATTTGAGCTCCTCATTCCCGTTGTTGCTGATTGACTTCTAAATAAGACAAAAGCGAGATATAATATACCTCTTTTCACTTTTTATTTAACACCTTATCGATCTAGAACATAGCTGTATGTCCTAGGTTCGCCCCTGTCCCCTTGTTGCGGGCTCAGGTGCTGACCTCACATCATTTCCCACAATATCAGCAGATCTCTTCAGCAATCTAACACTGTTAACCCTTAAGTTGTGCTGTCAAGCACCAAGCGATTACTACAGCTGCGCTGGTGCTGGGGCAAAGAATAGTGAGCGGTGACTGCAGCCACAATGGTGCTGGGATAACGGATAGTGAGTGATGACTGCACCCACAATGGTGCTGGGATAACAGATAGTGAGCTGGTGACTGCAGCCACAATGGTGCTGGGATAACGGATAGTGAGTGGTGACTGCAGCCACAATGGTGCTGGGATAATGGATAGTGAGTGGTGACTGCAGCCACAATGGTGCCAGGATAACGGATAGTGAGTGGTGACTGCAGCCACAATGGTGCTGGGATAACGGATAGTGAGTGGTGACTGCAGCCACAATGGTGCTGGGATAATGGATAGTGAGTGGTGACTGCACCCACAATGGTGCTGGGATAACGGATAGTGAGCGGTGACTGCACCCACAATGGTGCTGGGATAACGGATAGTGAGCAGTGACTGCACCCACAATGGTGCTGGGATAACAGATAGTGAGCGGTGACTGCACCCACAATGATGTGGGATAACGGATAGTGAGTGGTGACTGCACCTACAATGGTGCTGGGATAACGGATAGTGAGTGGTAAATGCACCCACAATGGTGCTGGGATAACGTGATAGTGAGCGGGTGACTGCACCCACAATGGTGCTGGGATAACGGATAGGATGGCAGTGACTGCAGCCACAATGGTGCTGGGATAACGGATAGTGAGTGGTGACTGCAGCCACAATGGTGCTGGGATAAGTAGTGAGTGTGATGCACCCACAGGGGCTGATAGTAGTAGTGGTGACTGCACCCACAATGGTGCTGGGATAACGGATAGTGAGTGGTGACTGCACCACAATGGTGCTGGGATAACGGATAGTGAGTGGTGACTGCAGCCACAATGGTGCTGGGATAACGGATAGTGAGTGGTTGACTGCAGCCACAATGGTGTGGGATAACGATAGTGAGGTGACTGCACCCACATGGTGTGGGATAACGGATCCTCTCCACCTCCTTCTCTCCAGCACATCCATGCTGGACAGACATGAAGCTAGGGCTGGGAGTCCCTTCTGTAGTACAGAAAAATAGGTCCTCTCCCTCCTCATCCTCATCCTCGTTTTCGTCATCATCACCCAATGTTGTCTGTAAATATTGGCTGGGCTGTGTTGTATCATCCATTGGAAAATCTGTCTCCATAGATGCCTGCTGGGCACTCAAAGCTTCCTCTTTCAGATTATGCAGCTCTCGTTTCAACAGACAGAGCAGTAGGACGGTTACGCTCATAATAGCCTCATCACCGCTCACGATCTTGGTGCAGTATTCAAAGTTCTCAAGAACCTCACAAATATCAGCAATCCACACCCACTTGACAGTTATGTGTGGTGGCTGAGTGTTAGTCTGATGGGCATGTTGAAGCTGGTATTCAGCTATTGCCTTCTGATGCTCACTAATTCTCCCTAGTGATGAGCAATTTACTCATTACTATTCGCTACTCGCACGAGTAGTACGGTATTCGCCATACTCGGTACTCTGTGAGTGTTTTGGATTTCACTTTTGATATTCGAGTTAGCTGCCTAGCAGGTTTACTGACTGACTTTCAGCCAATAAACATACTGTGATTGCTTGCCAGTCATAGTATTGCCATATTCACCTTTAATAATTGCATTACTGTGATTGACAGGCACAGTATAACCAAAGAAAAAAGACACTGTAACCGAATAGCGATGAGGTCTGGAGGGCTGTAAAAAGGCAGAGATGAATGACAACTTGCACAAACTACATGACTGCGGCATTACTGTGATTGGTTAACAAGCCCAACATGTTTAGTGGCTGCAAATCAGACACCAAACATGCTGGGTGGGAAATGTAAATATTGCGAGGTGAGTGCACAAATCCTCACAATGTAACGAATAGCACGCATGCCACAATATCGATGCGAGTAGCAAATAGTAACGATTGCACTCGCTCATCACTAGTCAAGTTCTTTTTTTCTGATAGGAGAAAGGTCCCAGGCAGAGATATCAGGACACAGGGTTCTCCATCTTTATCAATGTGAAAACAGCCAACCTCACATATTGATGGCTGTGTGGCAGCATTGACAGCCAAATAAGTGTCTAGCTGACAGTTATCTGACCGGGTTAAAAAACATGGCTGTAACTCATGAAAACCATTTATACAAAATTCCTATACTGTAAAGCACTGATTTTGGAAGTGTTCAGTTTTCTGTGGGTCGTTAGTGATATCAGTAAATGTAATGGCTGCATGAAGGGTTGGATGACCATCACTGAGACCTTTACCCTCGGATCTCTTAGTTCTTATCAGCTGCCACAAATCTACATAAATGAGGTAGAATGTTTGACCACAAGCAAAACTTGAACTAAAATCTCTTCACTTTTGACAAATACTCGAGACTTTCCCCATGAAACTCACCTTTAGTTCGTAGAGCTGTGCCTCTAACCTGGAGACCATCGAAAGTAATACTTGGTTCTTCTCTTGATATGTGCGCAACTAGAAAATAATGAATTATATATAGAAAATTAATAATATTGGCTTATTAGGTGGCTTTCATACACTATGTAATTATTATTGTGTCTGTCAGCATTATTTCATTTTTAGATTCAGTTGTGCTGATTAATTTACTATTATTTCTTTGAAGTGCTCTTTTTAATAAAGATCTCCAAACCACAACATTTAGATAATAACATTTTGCTGTTGGTTGTGGTATTTAACGTTTTAAGGCCCCACAATGTACCTGTGCATCAAGGATTGTATTACATAAAGCCTAGATGACCTGCAAGTACAGGGTGCGTTATGATGAGAGAGCGGCCACCTCTGATCAACAGCAGAAAGTAGAGAAACATTGGGGTTAATCAATAATCAATAAGATCCACTTATAACCAGCTACAGGTTGTTTAAATTGGAACAGATCTGTCACCAGATTTCACATTACATATTGAATATACTAGATGTTGACCTGAAGCTATAGCATCGGGAGGGTGGTGACATTACAACACTGGCAGTGTCTCTTGTGTCCCTTGATTCTAACCATCCCCCCAGCTCTCTCTTAATGTATGTAAATACATATATTTTTACTTAAAAACCTGAATTTGTTTTGTATTAATAAAGTGTTTAAATTCTTGGTCAAAAATGAAAAATACAAGGGAGCACTATTTTTTTTATTTATTTAAATATAGAATTAAAAAAAATTGGCGTGGGCTTCGCTGTATTTTCTGTTGCCAGCCAAGGTAACCCAGGCAGCTGGGGGCTGTAAATTTCAGCATGGTGTGGCCCAAGCATTCTAGGCCCCCACACTGAAAATTGCAGGCAACAGCTGCTCCAGAATTGGTGCCTCCATTAGAAACGCCAAAACTGGCGGTTACCCCGCTCTTCCAGATGCCGTTGTAGCGATGGCAGACTGGATAATAAAAGGGTTGATGTCAGCATTTTTTGGCAGCTGGTGTCAATGCCCTATTGCTAATTATTGCCATTAGCAATACTCTCAGTAAAGAGGAAAAAAACACAACAATGAGATAAATCCTTTATTACATAAAAAAACAGACAGAGACACCTCGTTATCCACTTTATTAGCTCCCACCAAGTTTCCCCTCCGATGTAATCCTATAATTACTGTAATTGTGGAGTGTGATGCGTCATGCAGCCACCGTCTTCGTATTCATAAATGTACGTGTGATTTAGTGTGCAAGTGCTCTCTAGGGGTGAGTGGGCTGTGCGGGGGGTGAGCGGGACCTGTGTGGGAAGTGAGCAGGGGTGTTTGTGGGTGAGCAGGGGCTTTGTGGAGTGAGCGGAGGAATGAGTGGGTGAGCGGTGGCTGTGTGGGAGGGGTGGGGTAATGGGGTGGTGAGTGGTGGCTGTGCAGGATGAGCGGGTGTATTGAGGATAAGTGGGGGCATTGGTGGGTAACCGGGGGCATTGGGGGCGAGCAGAGCTATGCAAGGGGTTGAGCGGGTGACTGTGCAAGGGAGGGGTGAGCAGTGGCTGTTCGGGGTGAGTGGGGGCATTGGTGAGTGAGTGGGGCTGTGCAGGAGCAGTGCAAGAAAAGTGGGGGTATTGAGGCAATGTGGGGTGAGCAGCGGCATTGCGGGGTGAGCGGCGGCATTTTGGGGGTAAGCAAGGGCAGTGGGTGGTGAGCGGGGACATTGCAGAGTGAGCGGCGGGCAGTGGGGGTGAGCGGGTGCAGTGGGGGGTGATTTGAAGCATTGCAGGGTGAGCGGAGGCAGTGGGGAGTGAGCGGAGGCAGTGGAGGGTGAGTGGGGGCAGTGGGGGCTGATTGGAGGCATTGCAGGGTGAGTGGGGGCAGTGGGGCAGTGGTGGGTGAACAGGAACAGTGGAGGGGTGAGCAGGGGTATTGCAGGGTGAGCTGGGCAGTGGGGCTGAGTGGGGGAGCATTGGGGAGTGAGCAGTGGGATGGAGTGGCTCCAGTCCACGCTCTCGCCCACCTGCCGTCCTACAGGCTCCAACACAAACACGCCCTCTGGACGTTCTCTGGTTGGATAGGTGATATCTGGGTAACTATGCAAAATTTTGACAGGATGTATATTACAAACTGTCAACATTTTGCAGCCTAGATACACATGTAAATTATAGAAAAAAACAGACAACCTCTTTAATATTAGGATTACACAGCCAGTCTGACATGGATTTTCAGAAGTAAGTACAGCAAATGGAATAGATCTAATCAATACCGTACAATTCAGATTGTAATGTGAAATCTGATGAATGACCCATATAAAATTAATGCTGGGGATCTGGAGATCCGTCTACAGGGCCGGTCACACACTACAATATTGTGAACGATATCGTCGAAACGTCACGGGTCTTGAGACGTTCAAACGATGTCATAACGACGTCGTAGCGTGTGACACGTCGATACGACCAGCGATAAGTCGGCTGATCGTTGATCGCAGGTTTATGAACCGGACCATAAATCAGTCAGTCGTCCGTTCAACCTGCAGCGTCGGCCTGTGTGACACCATGATAACGATGTCATTAAGGACTTCGCCTATTCAGAACATAGGAATATAGGTATCCAAACGACTGCTAGTATCGTTTGCTTGCCGCGGAGTCGTTGCTGCGTCGTTCATGATATCTGTACGTGTGACACCTCACTAGCGATCAAAAAATGTCGTTCAAGTGACCTAGGTCAAGTCGGATCGTTGATCAGATCACTCGGACGTTGACGTGTGTGACGGGCCCTTTAGAAATATGGTGCTACTATCTAATTTATAAATCTGAGTGTATCATAGCTACGCCCCTCCACATAGCCCCACCTATTTTACAGTTCCACCCCCACATCCCCTCCACAGACACACCCACTTCATATATCCGCCTATCCACATAGCCCCTCCCACTTCATAATTCTGTTCCTCCATATATCTCCGCCCCCTGTTTAGCCCCCCCTTTATGTATTTATCATAGCTCTGCCCCCTCCAGATAGCCCCACCAACTTCATAGAACAGCCCTTTTGATAGCTCTACCCTTTATAGCCCCGCCCCTTCATGGATGCATATGGTTTTGCCCCTTCGGGTTAGCCCAACCCCTTTATTACTCCCCCTTTATTATTGTGATGTCACAGTAGAATGTTAACCTAAGTGTACACATAGCTCCGCCCCTTTCATGGATGAATGTGGCTCTGCCACTCCAGGAAATGTTTTGATGTGCAAAATAATCATTCTATTTTGCTATAACTAAGAATATTTAGTTACCATCCCCAGTATACTCGCAATAGATCGCAAACAGCTACCAGTATACAGCAGGAGGCCGCACACTGACCCCAGTATACAGCAGGAGATCATAAACAACCCCAGTATAGAGCAGGAGGCAGCACACAGCCCCTAGTATATAGTAAGAGGCAGCACACAGCCCCCAGTATACAGCAAGAGGCAGCACACAGCCCCCAGTATACAGCAGGAGATCGCAAACAGCCCCAGTATATAGCAAGAGGCAGCACACAGCCCCCAGTATACAGCAAGAGGCCACACATCCCCGTAATCAGCCCGGAGATCGCAACAGCCAGTATACAGAGAGGCAGCAATAGACCCAGTATACAGCAAGAGGCTGCACACAGCCCCAGTATACAGCAGGAGGCCGCAAACAACCCCAATATACAGCAGGAGATTGCAAAAAAACAGCATACAGTAGGAGCCGCACACGAGCCCCCAGTATATAGCAGAGACTGCTACTGACCCAGTATACAGCAAGTGGTGCACACTGACCCCAATATTCAGGAGGAGGCGCACACAGCTCCCATATGAAGGAGGCAGCACATACCTAGTATAAGCAGAGGAGCACACAGCCCAGTATACAGCAGAGGTGCACACAGACCTAGTATATAGCAAGAGCTGCACACTGCCCAGTATACAACAGGAGTCGTACACAGCTCCCATATACAGTTGGAAGCCCACACAGCCCAGAGTACACACAGGAGGCCGCACACAGCCCCCAGTATAAAGCAGGAGACCTACATAGCCCCAATATACAGGAGCTGCACACAGTCCCCATATTACAGCAGGAGGCTGCACAGCCCCAATATACAGCAGGAGGCCAACCAGGCCGCCCAAATTTGTTCGAAAGTATGATCATTGTTCCTTCTCCTATATACTAGTTCTTCTTGCCTTATAGTTTGTTGTGCCTTTCGGATAAATTCTTGCCTTGTCGGAGGTTCCTGATCTATCCATTTACTAGCTATTAGCTTTCGCGCGATGTATAATAGTCTGGCGACAGCTATCCTACTCGCCTCAGATATTGAAATCTCCGACACATCCCCCAGTACACACAATAATCGGATTTTTTGGAATCGTACAGTCATATACTCCTTCTATTCTGGTAATAACCGTTGTCCAGAAAACCGACAGGCGGGGGTACGACCATAACATATGAAGTCGGCCCCCTCCGAACTGCACCTGGGACAACACGAATCCCGTCTCAGTCCCGCTCTACACAGTACCATCGGAGTCCTGTACGTCCTGTGGATTATATATAGTTGGGATAATCTCGCTTGTTCGCTTAGGGATAGTCTGGGCACCGTTTCAAGTATTGCTTCCCACTGCTCCTCCGTTATATCCCCCACGTCACTCTCCCATTTACTTTTAGCTTTTGATCGGTACCCTTCCAGAAATATATGTAACAAGTCATTGTAGATCCCTGAGATCACTCCTTTTGAGTTCCCTGACGAACATATATAGTCTATCGTGATGTCTTTATTAATATTCATATCCACACTCCGCTTTTGTGCCCTCCATGCGTGTTGAATCCCAAGGTACTGAAACTCCCAGGCTCCCGGAATATCATAAGCCTCCCTTAGTTCGGAAAATGGCCGCACCCTCCCCTCTTTCATCAATTGTCCCACATACTGCACCCCTTTCTTCTGCCACGGCATCATCGACCCCATTTTACAAAATTCCTCCAGGTGCACATTATCCCAAATTGGTGAGTAGATCGTTAAACCCTGTATTCCTCGAATCTTTTTGAAAGCTGTCCAGCTCTTCTGGACTAGATGAACTGTTGGAAACTGTGTTCCCAATCTCTCAAACGTTCCATCCTCCAGCCCTTGAACCAATGGATCCCTGCCCGAGAGATGCGATAAAAGTCTGCCTCCTGATCCCGTAGTAGAGTTATTACTGTCCTTCCACCCCCTCATATGCTGGCCCTGCCCTGCTAGAAAGTATATCCAGGCATTTGGAACCGCGAGTCCCCCTTCTTCTTTCCCCCTTTGTAAAGTTTCCAATTTGATTCTAGCAGATCTCCTGCCCCATATTAGAGATCTGAAGATGGCGTGAATACCATTAAATTTCCTTTTAGCTATCCATATAGGAGAGTTGTGTAGCACATACATTAATTGAGGCATAAGCACCATCTTAATCAAATTGGTTCTTCCAGACACCGATAGTGGCAGCTTGCACCAAGCAGTCATTTTCTGCTTAAATTTGTCTAACAAAGGAACAACATTAAGGTCCCAATACCTTGCCAAGGGAAGAGCCACCCACACCCCTAAGTATTTGAACTGAGTCACCATCTGAAGTTGCCTATAGCTAGTTCTTAATATAAAGCTATTCATGAAGAGAAAGAAAAAGAAAGCTTCATGGAAAAAAGATGCCAGTAATAAGGAAAACAAAAGGCTTTATCTAGAGAATAGTGAGGGGACAATGGGAAAACACATGTGAGAAGCACTGGGAAAACACATGAGGAACACCTACCTCTTTATGGAGCCACTCTTCTGTCACCCACATGCACCGGGTTTTCAAATCCTGGGAGGATAAATCACAGTAAGTATGAGACACAGTCATATACAGTAATTACTTTTATTAGCATATGAAATATAATAAAAAGAAGTAGGGAAGGAGTACGGTGATCGCAAGAAGTCAAGATCAGCAATGCCCATTGGACCAGACTGTAGGTGAATATAACAACTTTTTATGTGTTATACCAATCGGTCTGGGGACTTATATACAGCATTTTAGAATATAATATATAATTACCTAGTGGCGTCCGTCATTGACTTCCATCTATACAAGGCCATATCCCAGAAGGTACTGCACCACTGGAAGCACGCCAGAAGCCATATTGGGACACCCAAGTGATGGGTTTCCCAATGTGGCGGTCACTGGTGGTACCATCAGCAAGACACTAAAGCTTCAAACCCCACCACCCGCATGTCCACCACATGCCCGCCCGCCCAACCTCACGCTCGCTCGCGCACCGTAGCTCATTGCCGCTCTCACCATTTCACGAGTGCACTCACCTCCACCCACCGCTGCTAGGAAACTCCGAGGCTCTGTTTGCAGCCTGTCCAGGAAGAGATGGGGTTCGGGTGACCTTCCTCAAAAGGAAACTGAAGACCCACCTCCTCCAACAGCCTACAATCTACAGTGACCCTCAGCCCACTTAACAGCCACACAACCAGCTTTACCCTCCCCACTATATCCTCACCCATCCCTTGTAGACTGTGAGCCCTACGTGGGGCAGGGTCCTCTCCTCTTCCCTCACCTAATGTATCCTCACCCATCCCTTGTAGACTGTGAGCCCTCTGTGGGCAGGGTCCTCTCTCCCCCCTATACCTGTGTGTGCCTCGTATTGTTCATGATTATTGTACTAGTCTATGTTTGCCCTTTTCACATGCCAAATCTGACAGGTTTACATCAATTCTAAATCATCACCAAGAAAGGTTCCATCGGGTTTCGCCCCTGGTGCGGTTTGCTTTTTGACATGTATATCTTTGTACATATTATATCCAGGTAGAAGTCGATCTTACCAGCTCCTCTCTCAATCGTTCCTCTGCCTCCTCTGCTTTCTCCTTCTCCTCCAGTAATTCGGCATTCTCAATCTGCAGACTAAACAGAAAAGTGATCATTATTAGAAAATAAATTTCTGGAGGGGCCCCAAGATGTCGAATGCCTGAGGGCCTCCACAGGGTTTATTAGTGTTAACATCATTAAACTAAAGAAAAGTTGGAATTTTTGTCCGCGCTACCATATAAAAAAAACCCACAAAATTCTTTGCAGTTGATAGTGATTTTTATTTCTCAACGCGTTTCCAGGCACTCTGGCCCCTTCATCAGGAGAAAAACCCCCGATGTCCATCCTGATGAAGGGGCCAGAGTGCCTGGAAATGCGTTGAGAAATAAAAATCATTATCAACTGCAAAGAATCTTTGTGTTTTTTATATGGTAGCGCGGTCAAAAATTCCAACATTTCTTTTGATTTAATGTTAGATCTTTTTTTGGAAGACTGCTGCAACCATTTGGATTGGATATATATGAGTATATAGTGGTTGTGACTCTTACAACCACTAGGTGAGCACCCTATATTATTTTAATATCCAATTGTGAAAAGCGTAACACCCTTGGTGGCGCCATATTTTTCTTTTTCCAGCTTTTTACCAGGGTTTATTACTGGAGAGTTTATTAACATGCTTCCATAATGCTTATAGGGAGGAGAGATGGGGGGCACAGGGGCCCCAAACCCCACTAAGGACAAGAACTACAAAGTATGTGTGTGTTATTCTTGTGTTTCTGTAGGCTTCCTCTGGGTACTCCACTGGAGGCGACACAAGTAAGCAAATATTCATAAACAACCCCATGATGCACCGAAAATCCATAAGACAATTGCTTAGTATTATATGTACACTAGATTAGAGCCCAATGCTACGACATCATGGGATATCTGAAAAGGGGGTGGGCTCTGTGGCGCTGGGGTGGCGGCCATTACTGCCCCCTGTGCAGTGTCTCTCCTGTTTTTTCCCCCTTACTCTCTGCCCCCTGTACATGGTCTCTGCTCCCCCTGTGGTCGCTCTCTGCTCCCCCTGTGGTCACTCTCTGCGCCCCCTGTGGTCGCTCTCTGCGCCCCCTGTGGTCGCTCTCTGCCCCCTGTGGTCGCTCACTGCGCCCCCTGTGGTCGCTCTCTGCGCCCCCTGTGGTCGCTCACTGCACCCCCTGTGGTCGCTCTCTGCGGCCCCTGTGGTCGCTCTCTGGGTCCCTTGTGCTCGTTGTCATGCGCAGTGGCATGAGAAGAGAACAATGGCATGAAGTACTCGTGAGAAAGATAAATCCACTGCCACTGAGTTATTTCCTTTTATTTTCTTAAATGTGAAACATACAGATGCCTGGCTGCTGGGCGTATACTTTGGAGATATACTCCTTTTATTAAGCAATAAAACTACAATAAAAACCACATTACTAAGACAAGTCCAGTACACCGTATTCCATTACATGATACATTGGAAATTAACTCTTATTGCCAGCAAGTATAGAAATGTAGACCTTATGAATACAAATAACTTGAACTTGAGATTCCATTTGTAGAATGTGTAATACATTATAGATCATGATTTAGATAATATTTTATTACCATGCTCTATTTAATAGAAATAAAACAAATCATTCTTGAAATTGAACCATTTGGTGATCGTGTATTCAGCTGCATAATCAATTTCAAGATGATTTGTTTTATTTCCATTAAATAGAGCAGTGGTAATAAATATTTATAATAAATCTGATTCTATGAATGTATTTATTTATTTCTAAAATAATTCAACTGTTCTTTTATATTTGTATATTTGTATTCATATGAAGGTCTCTCACATTTCTATACTTAGCTGGCAATAAAGGAGTTAAATTTCAAGATGTAATCATGGTAAATGGAATACAGGTGCTACTGTGACTTGTGCTTTTACTTGTATATATGTGTGTGTTTTATTGTAGTTTGATGAGCTAATGAATAAGGAGTATATCTCCGAAACGCGTATAGCAGCCCCACAACCAGGGCATCTGTATGTTTCACATTTAAGAAAATAAAAGGAAATAACCGCAAGTGGCAGTGGATTTTATCTTTCTCATTCATTGATGGACGTCTGCCATTAATTCACTGCCTGGGAATCCTGGTGGATATAGGGTGGTGGAGCTTGACAGCCGTCTTCTTGTATGAAGAACTCATATTATTCCTTATTCGGCGGGCTGCGGGTTAAGCTGGCTAAGAGAAGAGCGGGATGACTGGCTGTGAGATGGACAAGGTGAGTGGGGTGACAGCAGACTGAGTGGGGCAAGAGCGTGCTGACTGGAAGAGAGCGGGCTGAGTGAAAGAGAGCTGAGTGGAGTGTGGCAAGAGCGGGCTGAGTGGGGTGCGGGATGGAAGCAGGCTGAGCGGCGTGTGGGGTGAGACTGGGCTGAGCGGCGGGTGAGAGCAGGCAGAGCGTGATGAGAGCAGGCAGAGCGGGATATGAGAAGCAGGCAGAGCGGGATATGAGAGCAGGCAGAGCGGGATATGAGAAGCGGCAGAGCGGGGTTAGAGCAGGCAGAGTGGGGTGAGAGTAGGCAGAGTGGGGTGGAGAGCAGGGTGAGAGCGGACAGAGCAGGGTGAGAGCGGACAGAGCAGGGTGAGAGCGGACAGAGCAGGGTGAGAGCGGACAGAGCAGGGTGAGAGCGGACAGAGCAGGGTGAGAGCGGACAGAGCAGGGTGAGAGCGGACAGAGCAGGGTGAGAGCGGACAGAGCAGGGTGAGAGCGGGACAGAGCAGGGTGAGAGCGGACAGAGCAGGGTGAGAGCGGACAGAGCAGGGTGAGAGCGGACAGAGCAGGGTGAGAGCGGACAGAGCAGGGTGAGAGCGGACAGAGCAGGGTGAGAGCGGACAGAGCAGGGTGAGAGCGGACAGAGCAGGTGAGAGCGGACAGAGCAGGGTGAGAGCGGACAGAGCAAGGTGAAAGCGGACAGAGCGGGGTGAGAGCGGACAGAGCGGGGTGAGAGCGGACAGAGCGGGGTGTGAGAGCGACAGGCGGGGTGAGAGCAGAGAGCGGGGTGAGAGCAGACAGAGCGGGGTGAGAGCAGACAGAGCGGGGGTGAGAGCAGACAGAGCGGGGTGAGAGCAGACAGAGCGGGGTGAGAGCAGACAGAGCGGGGGGTGGTAGAGCAGACAGAGCGGGTGGGGGTGAGAGCAGACAGAGCGGGGGGTGAGAGCAGACAGAGCGGGGGGGTGAGAGCAGACAGAGCGGGGTGGGTGAGAGCAGACAGAGCGGGGGGGTGAGAGCAGACAGAGCGGGGGGGTGAGAGCAGACAGAGCGGGCGGGGGTGAGAGCAGACAGAGCGGGGGGTGAGAGCAGACAGAGCGGGGGGTGAGAGCAGACAGAGCGGGGGGGTGAGAGCAGACAGAGCGGGGGGTGAGAGCAGACAGAGCGGGGGGGTGAGAGCAGACAGAGCTGGGGGGTGAGAGCAGACAGAGCGGGGGGGGTGAGAGCAGACAGAGCGGGGGGGTGAGAGCAGACAGAGCGGGGGGGTGAGAGCAGACAGAGCGGGGGGGTGAGAGCAGACAGAGGCGGGGGGTGAGAGCAGACAGAGCGGGGGGGTGTGAGAGCAGACAGAGCGGGGGGGTGAGAGCAGACAGAGCGGGGGGGGGTGAGAGCAGACAGAGCGGGGTGAGAGCAGACAGAGCGGGGTGGTGAGAGCAGACAGAGCGGGGTGAGAGCAGACAGAGCGGGGTGAGAGCAGACAGAGCGGGGTGAGAGCAGACAGAGCGGGGTGAGAGCAGACAGAGCGGGGTGAGAGCAGACAGAGCGGGGTGAGAGCAGACAGAGCGGGGTGAGAGCAGACAGAGCCGGGTGAGAGCAGACAGAGCGGGGTGAGAGCAGACAGAGCGGGGTGAGAGCAGACAGAGCGGGGTGAGAGCAGACAGAGCGGGGTGAGAGCGGACAGAGCGGGGTGAGAGCGGACAGAGCGGGGTGAGAGCGGACAGAGAGCGGGGTGAGAGCGGACAGAGCGGGGTGAGAGCGGACAGAGCGGGGTGAGAGCGGGACAGAGCGGGGTGAGAGCGGACAGAGCGGGGTGAGAGCGGACAGAGCGGGGTGAGAGCGGACAGAGCGGGGTGAGAGCGGACAGAGCGGGGTGAGAGCGGACAGAGCGGGGTGAGAGCGGACAGAGCGGGGTGAGAGCAGGGAAGGAGCGGGGTGAGAGCGGACAGAGGGGTGAGAGCGGACAGAGCGGGTGAGAGCGGACAGAGCAGGGTGAGAGCGGACAGAGCGGGTAGAGGCAGCGGGGGACAGAGCAATGGAGCGGACAGAGCGGGCTGAGAGCGTGGCAGATGAGAGCGGCGAGCAGGCGTGGTGAGAGCGGGCAGAGCGGATGAGAGCGGCAGAGCGGGGTGGAGAGGGGCGAGTGGCTGAGTGGTGTGAGAGCGGGCAGAGGGTGTGAAGCGGGCTGAGGGGGTGAGAGGGGCAGGAGTGGTGTGAGAGCGGGCAGAGTGGTGTGAGAGCGGGCAGAGTGGTGTGAGAGCGGGCAGAGATGGTGTGAGAAGCGGGACAGGAGAGTGGTTGAGAGCGGGCAGAGATGGTGTGAGAGCGGGCAGAGTGGTGTGAGAGCGGGCAGAGTGGTGTGAGAGCGGGCAGAGTGGTGTGAGAGCGGGCAGAGTGGTGTGAGAGCGGGCAGAGTGGTGTGAGAGCGGGCAGAGTGGTGTGAGAGCGGGCAGAGTGGTGTGAGAGCGGGCAGAGTGGTGTGAGAGCGGGCTGAGTGGTGTGAGAGCGGGCTGAGTGGTGTGAGAGCGGGCTGAGTGGTGTGAGAGCGGGTGAGTGGGACGGCGAGGGGGGCGGCTGAGTGGGTGAGAGCGGGCTGAGTGGGCGTGAGAGCGGGCTGAGTGGCGTGAGAGCGGGCTGAGTGGCGTGACAGCGGGCTGAGTGGCGTGACAGCGGGCTGAGTGGCGTGACAGCGGGCTGAGTGGCGTGACAGCGGGCTGAGTGGCGTGAGAGCGGGCTGAGTGGCGTGAGAGCGGGCTGAGTGGCGTGAGAGCGGGCTGAGTGGCGTGAGAGCGGGCTGAGTGGCGTGAGAGCGGGCTGAGTGGCGTGAGAGCGGGCTGAGTGGCGTGAAGAGCGGGCTGAGTGGCGTGAGAGCGGGCTGGAGTGGCGAGGCAAGAGCTGTACTTACATTACAGTTTTCCGGTGGGGGGGTGATCGGGCGGACTGCTGGAAGCGGGTGGGGAGAGCATGCAGCAGGATGCGGCTGCCATATTTCCATCCCCATCACTTGGGTGTGAAAATATGGCACTGCCAGAAGTGACATAGGCGGACAACCAGACAGAAATAAATGAGCCACTTCACAATTATATAATTAGATGGGGGTCATGTACCAGGATGAGGGACTATATAATGCCAGTGTCTGTCTTACAATCAGGATATAAGACAGACCCCATTAAACATTAAAAACAATTTTTTTCTCTTTTCCTTCACCAAATTTGGGGTGCATCTTATAAATTGAAAGCTACGGTACTTACATTACAATTTTCAGGTCAGATTCTTCAAGTCGCTGGTCCATTTCTGCAACTTTCTTTTGTAGAGTCTGCAAAAATATTGATAAAAAATTTAGCTTAGGCCGGTTTCACACCACGGTTGTGGTGTATCAGCTTCTGTCTGGTGTTTTGCAGGAAACACCGGACAGAACCTGACAGGCCCGGATACAACAGAACCGGATACAGGATTCGGAATCGCAGGGTTAAGGAGCTGTCCCTGCTGAAATGTCAGGAGCACGGCTTGGGGGGAGCTAGCCACGATACTGAAATCTCAGCAGGGGACAGCTCCAGGTTCTGAAGTTCAGCGTGGCCAGCATGATTTCTAGCATTATTATAATGATCTACGTTACCTCTTCATTAGATGTTAGCTTCTTCACTCTCTCTTTCAGGTCTTGCATGACGGTTTCGCTCTAGAATAGATATAAAAAAAGAATAAATTAGACTACGAGACGTTCCCGTTACCAAACCTTAACTGGTACCAGTTGGATTCTCCGGAAGCCAAGGCTCCGGCACCACACTGTGGTTCAGCAGAAGACGTCTTCACTAGGAAGGAAATCTGGAGACAATTAATTGGGCTTTCACCACTGGTTCAGGACCCAACCAGACAGGGGGGGGCACTGCTAGACTTATTATTCACCAACAGACCAGACCACTTATCAAATATATGCAGGTTTGGGGTCACTTGGGTATAATGATCACAAAACAATAAGATTCTGAGAATCTTTCTTCTGACCCATCACAAGGTTTGATTTTCTGGGACGGAGTTGGTGGTATGAAGTGGAACCAGTTATGGATATTGTTACATTAACTTTCATTGTCTTTCCCTCAACCCGACCTCATTATCTTACACCTTGCGGGAACGACCTGGGGAAGGTTCGGACACTGGATCTTCTCTGGGGGTTAATAAAGGGTGTGAAGTTGATCATGTGTTTGTTCCCGGGTGTTTGTGGTCTTTTCTGAGGTCGTTCCCCCTTTGATCTCGGCTTCTGAAGGTTTGAATTTATGGAAAGTATCAGAAAGCCGGTGACTAAAGCGATGGAGGTTTATGACGTCTATTGCAGGTTTCTCTTGTAGATCTGGAGGGATTTAACCCCGGTTTGTATTGTGGGGACAGGGTTCACTTAGGCGTAGTTGGGTTAGATATATTTCATTTGGGGGTACAAAACATTGTGGAATTGTGGCTGTGGAGTTTTTTTGGGGGGGGGACATACATAATTAATGCACGGCCATTTGGGAAAAATTGCCCAACCTAAATGGGCGAAATTTGGATTTTACGTCTTTGGTGGCTTTTTATAGTTATGGTAATTTATTAAAGTATTTACTAAAGTTATTTATTAACTGATTTATTTAAATTATTCAGGAACCCTTAATAAAGCCCCTCAGCCATTTTATCCTACTTTAGTCCTGGGTCTTATTTATTAGTACAAGGTTTATTATACAATAGTATAATGGGTTCTGTGTTCTCATGACGGCATGAAGGGTTGGATGATACGACATCACTTAGACCTTTCCTCTATGATCCCTTAGTTCCTATCAGCGGCCACAAATCTACAGAAATTAGGTAAAATTTTTAAATACTAAGGGTATGTGCACACAGGGCGTTTTTGCTGCGGTTTCCGCATGCAGAAAACCATTGGTTTTATGGTAATTTATGCTAATTTGTTCCTGTGGTTTTGATTCCCAGCAAAACCAATGTGTTTTACAGAAACGCTGTGCACACACATTGGTTTTGCAAGTGTCAAGAACTGTCAAATACCTGCATTTTTGGTGCGGACAGCAAAGAATTGACATGTCAATTATTCCTGCATTTTGGTGCAGCCAATGGGAAAACCGCAGGAAAAACGCAGCATCAAAAACGCAGTAAAAACGCACAAAAAACGCAGACAAGATCATAGCACTTCTCCTGTCAAGAACTCTAGGATCCTCAGGTTTTGCTGCGTTCAGGACTGCTCAAAAAACGTCCTGTGGGCACATACCCTAAAATCTCTTCACTTCTGACAAGTACTTGACACTTTCCCCATGAAACTCACCTTTAGTTCTGAGATCCGTTGTTTTAATCCATCGGTAGCGTCCCGCAGTTCTTTTATCTCCTGTTCAGAGATGGCGAGCTAAGAAAAAATAAATTATATACAGAAAAATTAATAATAATATCTTATTGGGTGGCTTTAATACACTATGTATTTATTATTCTATGTTTCACCAACATTTCATCTTTAGATCCAATATTCTGTGCTGATTAATTTATTATTTCTGTACCCCGGCAGCAGCAGGACGGGTCTGCCCCAAAGGTATGATGAACCGGACCCAGGCGATAATGAATGCCTGCACTGCGGCCAGTGTCCTGGACAATGTGTGGACCCCCCGTCACAGATGTCCTATAGGTGGCGCTGTTTTTGACCGATCAACCAAACGTTTGGGCTTCTTCACATTTCAGTTAAACTGTAATTTACACAATCTCCTTTAGGTGGTGCTGTTTTGGGGGCAAATTACAGACATACAGACAGACTTTATAGGGCCTATATATAGTAGACTAGACACGGGACCAATTCTATTGCATCGGGTGATTCTAGAACATGTGCAATTATAGATTAGTCCCCACCGAGGAGGGCAGGGGGAGCCCGCTGCTGTGCGGGTTGGCTGTGGCTTGTCAGGCTTTGCTGCTTGCCATCCCTCTATGCTGTCTCTCCCCCTTGTGCATTATCTTTCCCCTGTGCACTCTCCCTTCTCCTGTGCCGTTTCTCCCCCTGTGCGCTCTCTTTCCCTTTGTGCTGTCTCTCCCCCAGTGCACTTTCCCTCCCCTTCTTCTGTCTTACCCCACTGTACACTTTCTTCCCCTTGTGCACTCTCACTCCCCTTGTGTGCTGTCTCTTCCTCCAGTGCACGCTCTCTTTCCAGTATGCACTTTCTCTCTTTGTGCTGTCTCTCCCCAGTGCACTCTCTCCCCTTTTTAGGTCTCTCCCCGTTGTGCGCACTTTCTCTTTCCCCTGTGCGCTCTCTCTCCTCTTTTGACATCTCTGCTCCCTATGTGCTCTCTCTCCTGTTTTACCATCTCTTCCCCCTGTGTACTATCTTCCCTCTGTGTGCTCTCTCTCCTCCCCTTGTGCGCTCTCTCTCCCATGTGAACTCTCTCTCCTCCCCTTGTGTGCGCTCTCTCCCATGTGAACTCTCTCTCTTCCACCTGTGCTGTTTCTCTCCCTTGTGTGCTTGTGTGCTCTCTCTCCTTGTGCCATCTCTCCCCCTGTGCATTCTCTCTTCCCCCTATGCGCTTATTTTTCTTCCTGTGCGCTTTCTCTCCTTGTACTGTCTCTCCCCCTGTGTGCTCTCTGTCTCTGTTATGCGTTGTCTCGTTCATCCCGGTGTCTCTTTCCTCCTGAATACAGAGAAGCTGCGGCAGCAGTAGAATGAGTTCACCCCAAGAGTATGATGGGGCGAACCCTTTTGCAGGCAATATTGAATGCCTGTGCTACATTTGCCCCCCAGTCACAGATGTCCTATAGGTGATGCTGTTTTCTTTGACAGATCAACCAAACTTATGGCGTTCTTCACATTCCAGTTTAACTGTAATTTCCACGTTGTCCTATAGGTAGCGCAATTTCCAGATCCGCTGATGGAGAACTATCCACCAAGACTCATCGCAATCTACATTCTCTAGTTCACTTTTGCAATGGGATAGGAACCATCACAGGTGTCTTCTCCAAGGGATTCCAAAGGTTCAATATTTAAGAACCCGACGCAGTTGTTCCAATAATGTTGATTATCAGGAATAAGTGCGTGATATACACAAAAGATTCAATGATAGCTGTTACCCTGATAAGGTACTAACCAAAGTCTCAGGTAGAGATAGATCCACTCTGCTGACCCCCAGAATCACAACTCAGAAACTTGGTGATCCAACATAAGATTTATTCCAACCTTTAATAATGGATCGGAGGCAATTCCTTCAATTCTGACCAAGCACTGTCAATTCTACGCCTTGATGGTGATATTGGTGAGGCCATTGCTCACGACCCTTGGGCTGATGATTAGGGATAAACTAATGAATAGACACTTTGTTGCACCAAAAAAATATGTGGCTATCCTCCAAATTGGAGGACTCCTCCAGATGTAATAGTTGTGTCGCTAACCCTCATATTCAGACTGGAAACAACTTCATAAGCTCTAATACAGGTCACCATCCGTAATTTAATTAACTGTCGCTCCAGAGGAGTCATTTATAGAGCTATTGTTGTTGCCATCTGAATATGTGGGCAAAGCCAAGAGGGAACCAAGGAGAGAAGAGGAGAAGACCTCAGAGACGTGGTAAAGAGGAGAGACCCCAATAGCTAGACATATGACCCAAGTACATTCAAGCAATGTGTTAAACCTCAAATTCACAGAGATCGACCTCATGAATTACCCTAAAAGAGGTGGAGATTGGGACCGCCGCATCCTTCAAATTGAGTCTGAATGGACCCACAGACCCCAGACCCCAGCTCCTACAGGCCTGAATGAGCGCCTCACATTTACTTGTTTTCTTTGATTTTCAGGACCCTAGTGCAGTGGAGATAGGGACAGCCGACACTGAGCGGGGACACCAGGGCCTTTATGTGCTCTATACTCCGCTGTCAGTCACAGTTTGAGGATATAGAACTAGGAGATCTTTTTATACATTTTTTTATTTTGTAGAAACACTTCATATTTATGGCCTCATCAATGTCCATCATGTAGACGTCTGCGTGGATATTTCCCTGCCAAAACTGCCAGACTAGCCTCCCTGTTTCCCTTGTCCATTTACCTTACTGCTTCCTTCCCCTCATCCGCTCCATGCGAGACAATTACCTATATATACACTTTTGTATTCTTCTCTGATAAAGTGTTTTTCTACCACTATCCTCCTCTCTGACTTAATCTAAAATCTTCCTTTTTGTTATTAAAACCCTTCTATTGATGTGCTTTTGGACTTTATCAATGGATACCTTATGGGAATAACCGGATATATTTGGATCTTCTGCTTCTATGAAATGCGGAGGGAAGATCAGCAATTCTTATTCTTTGTTAGATATTCACTATCTTTACGGGTGATCTAAATCTCTGCGGAAGCTTAATTAAGATAAACGCAGCTTATGTCCATTATGGCAACACCTAAGACGCTTGCTTAGCACAGTCCGCGCAAGCACAGGTGGCGCCAGTTTCACTATTTACGTTACTATGCTGGACTTTATGATAGTCACGTAGCATGAAGCGCGCCTGCGCACTGAAGAACAAGGTTTGACTTCCCCCGGCTTCACCATGTATTATAATATTTCCAGTGTTTTGGATCTGACGCTGCACGACTATGTCATAGTGGATCTGAGAGGCTCAATGTGGACTCGTGTTGGGGAGATGATTGCCCCCTAACCCACACGTGATTAGTATTTGTCTGAGGAGGTGGTGACTAGGTAGTTATACATACAGAGCACTGATCCTTTTGCAGGTCTTACATGCCAATGAGGAGGCGTGCTGCTGCTCTCTAAGCTTACAGCTCCATATTCCGCTCACCTGATGAGTTAACGAAATGTGTAGGGTGAATGAGGAGGACAGCAGGACATTGACCTCATACCAGCCACACCGGGTACTGCGTGGTGCAGATTATTGCCCCCCCAGTCCTGGTCTACTGAGGTCCCCCCTGATCTACACATCTGTTATGAGTGAGATCGTTCCTTATCATTCTGTATGTTTATATGATAAATGTGGGTCCATCGAAGAATCTTGTATGATTGGGTAATTTAAGCTTATTACCCTGGGACACCACCTCTTCTTACCTTCATATTGTAATATTACTAATGGTGATAGTTGCACTGTACTTGCACTTAGGTGTCACATAGTAATTACCGTATATACTCGTGTATAAGCCGACCCGTGTATAAGCCGACCCCCCTACTTTTGCCCCCAAAACCTGGGAAAATCTATTGACTCGCGTATAAGCCGAGGGTGGACTCCAGCACAGGTATACAACCCCCAGCAGTGAGGTATACAGCAGCCTCCCCAGTGGTAGTATACAGCAGCCTCCCCAGTGGTAGTATACAGCAGCAGCCCCAGTGGTAGTATACAGCAGCCCCAGAGGTATATGCAGCCCCAGAGGTATATGCAGCCCCAGAGGTGTATACAGCAGCCCCAATATACAGCAGCCCCAGTGGTATTGCAGCCCCAGTGGTATTGCAGCCCCTATATACAGCAGCCCCAGTGGTATTGCAGCCCCTATATACAGCAGCCCCAGTGGTATTGCAGCCCCAGTGGTGTATACAGCAGCCCCTATATACAGCAGCCCCAGTGGTATTGCAGCCCCTATATACAGCAGCCCCAGTGGTATTGCAGCCCCAGTGGTATTGCAGCCCCTATATACAGCAGCCCCAGTGGTATTGCAGCCCCAGTAATGCAGGGCCCCTATATACAGCAACCCCAGTGGTATTGCAGCCCCTATATACAGCAGCCCCAGTGGTATTGCAGCCCCAGTGGTATTGCAGCCCCTATATACAGCAGCCCCAGTGGTATTGCAGCCCCAGTGGTGTATACAGCAGCCCCTATATACAGCAGCCCCAGTGGTATTGCAGCCCCTATATACAGCAGCCCCAGTGGTATTGCAGCCCCAGTGGTATTGCAGCCCCTATATACAGCAGCCCCAGTGGTATTGCAGCCCCAGTAATGCAGGGCCCCTATATACAGCAACCCCAGTGGTATTGCAGCCCTATATACAGCAGCCCCAGTGGTATTGCAGCCCCAGTGGTATTGCAGCCCCTATATACAGCAGCCCCAGTGGTATTGCAGCCCCAGTGGTGTATACAGCAGCCCCTATATACAGCAGCCCCAGTGGTATTGCAGCCCCAGTGGTATTGCAGCCCCTATATACAGCAGCCCCAGTGGTATTGCAGCCCCTATATACAGCAGCCCCAGTGGTATTGCAGCCCCAGTAATGCAGGGCCCCTATATACAGCAGCCCCAGTGGTATTGCAGCCCCAGTGGTATTGCAGCCCCTATATACAGCAGCCCCAGTGGTATTGCAGCCCCAGTAATGCAGGGCCCCTATATACAGCAGTCCCAGTGGTAGTATACAGGCAGCCTCAGTAATGCAGGGCCCCCCCCTCATGCTCCGGTCTCCTGTAAAGCAAGTTATACTTATCAGTGCCCGCTGCCGTCCGCGCCCGCCGCTGCCGACATCCCGATCCTCCGTCTTCATGCATCTTCTTCCTGTTTCCTGTGCGCGTCGCCGGTAATGACGTCACTGCCTGCGACGCGCACAGAGCAGGAAGAAGATGAATGAAGATGGAGGATCGCATGTCGGCAGCGGCGGGCGCGGACGGCAGCGGGCACTGATAAGTATAACTTGCTTTACAGGTGACCGGAGCATGAGGGGGGGGGCCCTGCATTACTGGGGATGCGGGGGCTGCTGTATACCGCTGTATACAGCAGCCCCCGCACTGACTCGCGTATAAGCCGAGGGGGGTACTTTTCAGCCCAATTTTTGGGCTGAAAAACTCGGCTTATACGCGAGTATATACGGTATATGTTTTTGTGTTGTTACTACTAGGGACCAGAAGGCCCTTTTTTTTTAACTTTACTTGCATGTAACCTCCGATTCTCACACGATCGCCTTCTCTCCTCCCGTCTTATCTCCTATTCCCACAACCGCATGCAAGACTTCTCTCATGCATCCCCATACTCCGGAACTCTCTACCCAACACCTCAGACTCTCATCTACTGTGAAAACCTTCAAAAGGAACCTGAAGACCCATCTGCTTCGACAGCTTACAACCTGCAGTCAGCCTCAGTCCACTACACCACCGCAAAACCAGCTTTAACAGCCCCACTGTATCCTCACCCATCCCTTGTAAACTGTGAACCCTCGCGGGCAGGGTCCTCTCTCCTCACCTACTGTATCCTCATCCATCCCTTGTAGACTGTGAGCCCTTGTGGGCAGAGTCCTCTCCCCACCTACTGTATCCTCACCCATCCCTTGTAGACTGTAAACCCTTGTGGGCAGGGTCCTCTCCCTTCACCTACTGTATCCTCACCCATCCCTTGTAGACTGTGAGCCCTCGTGGGCAGGGTCCTCTCTCCTCACCCACTATATTCTCTACCCATCCCTTGTAGACTGTGAGTCCTTGTGGGCAGGGTCTTCTCTCCTCACCTACTGTGTCCTCACCCATCCCTTGTAGACTGTGAGTCCTCGTGAGCAGGGTCCTCTCCTCACCTAATGTATCCTCACCCATCCCTTGTAGACTGTGAGGCCTTGCGGGCAGGGTCCTCTCCCCTCATCTAATGTATCCTCACCCATCCCTTGTAGACTGTGAGCCCTCACATGTAGGGTCCTATCCCCTCATCTACTGTATCCTCACCCATCCCTTGTAGACTGTGAGGCGGGCAGGATCCTCTCTCCTCACCTACTGTATCCTCACCCATCCCTTGTAGACTGTTAGCCCTCGTAGGCAGGGTCCTCTCTCCTCATCTACTGTATCCTCACCCATCCCTTGTAGACTGTTAGCCCTCGTGGGCAGGGTCCTCTCTCCTCATCTACTGTATCCTCACCCAACCCTGATCTCTATGATGTCCACATGCCAAATCTGACAGGTTTACAACAATTCTACAATCTACAGGTAGATGTCGATCTTACCAGTTCTTTCTTTTCTCGAATAGCCGACTCCTTAGCTGTCTCCAGGCTCATCTGCAGTTTTTTAGTTTCTTCCAGGTGCTCTGTGTTCTTTCTCTGCAGACTAAACAGAAAAGTGATGATTGAGAATCTCTTCCATTTACAGGAATGGTACAGCTAGGGCTCCTAAACATGGACAAGTCATTCTTCTAAGTGGCCCCATGAGAGACTATGACTATTGTGCAGGGACAGACTTATTTCTGTTCATTATGGTTATATTTTTATATACATTTCTATCACTTAGGTCAGTTGTCTGCTGCTCATACATGTGTAGCGCTCGCTGTGGCACCGGTATCTCCACAGCAGGGAGACGGAGGACCTCAGTGTACTCACCCCTCCAGCCTGAAAAGGAAGAACAGAGGAGCGTCGCTCACCACTGACGGCTTCAGGGAAATGCTCTTTATTTCAGTCACAGGATGGCAGATAGAGACATCAGTAAAATGAGCAACAGCTGTTTACATGAATACACGCTTCTTCAGGCTCACACTCGGAACAAGCGTGTATTCACATGATATTAATAATGTCTCTGTCTGCAATCCTGTGACTGTAATAAAGTGCATTTCCCTGGAATTGTCAGTGGTGAGTGCCGCTCCTCTCTCCTACCTGTGAATTTCACCAAGTTAATTTATGGACATTTATGGTTTGATTTGTTTGACTATGTGGATTGGATGGCTTGTTACTGACATCTGGTAAGACATTAATGTCAATGGCGCCTTTAGAAATATATTTACATATTACTTATCAAACATTATTTAACCTTCTAGCTTTATGTGATACAGAAGCACTGAATGAGATGTAGATTAACAACCTTACTTTTCCAATTAAAAAACGCACTTTTGTTCCCCCAAATTTTGGGGGAAAGTGGGGGGGGGTGCTTCTTATAATCTGAATCTAGTGTTTTGTACTGCATGGGGGGGCTGCTTTGGAGCGGTATCTGGGGGCTGGAGGAGGCTGGATCAGGCTGCAGGAGGCAGCGGGAGGTCACGTGCTCCCGCTTATTAGCCTCATGATGCCCAGGACCGATGCAAGATGTAACCGCTGAGCTGGGAACATGGTGTGAGTGACAGAAGGTGAGTAACAGCCTTTATTATTTAACAGAGTGCGCGCCGGCACGGGGTATAAAGAGTGACCGGGGGACATATGTGCCATCACAGGGGAAAGGGTGCCAGCACAGGGGAATGTGTGCCAGCACAGGGTGCCATCACAGGGGAATGTGTGCCATCACAGTGGGCTATGTGCCAGCACAGGGGGGACTATATGTGCCAGAAAGGGGGAAGGGGAGCTATATGTGCCAGCACAGGGGGATGTGTGCCATTACAGTGGGCTATGTGCCAGCACAGGGCGGACTGTATGTGCCACCACAGGGGGAAGGGGAGCTATATGTGCCAGCACAGGGGGATGTGTGCCATCACAGTGAGCTATGTGCCAGCACAGGGGGGGACTGTGTGTGCCAGCACGGGGAGGGGGGGGGGGGGGAGCTATATGTGCCAGCACGGGGGGAAGCAATATGTGCCAGCACAGCGGAATGTGTGCCATCACAGGGGAATATGTGACATCACAGAGGAACGTGTACCAGTACAGTGGGAAAGGTATATGTGCCAACACATGGGGCTATAACTGCCAGCACAGGGGGGGGTTATATGTGCTAGCACAGGGGGGGCTATATTTGCTAGCACAGGGGGAAGGTTATATGTGCTAGCACAGGGGGAAGGTTATATTTGCTAGCACAGGGGTGTCATATCCAAGATAAAGGGGCCATATCAGGATGGTAGACAAGTGTACCAGGATGGGGGACACATATACCAGGATAGAAAACATATATACTAGAATGGGGGGTCATTTACTAAGATGAGGGACATATATACTGATTGTAAGACAGACACTGGCATTATAAGATGGACCCCATTTAACATTAAAAATTATTTTTTTTCCTCTTTTCATTCACCTAATTTGGGGTGCGTCTTATAATTCGGTGCATTTTATAAAACAAAAAATAATTCTTACATTACAATTTTCTCGTCAGATTCTCCGAGCTGCCCATCCAATTCTGCTACTTTCTTTTGTAGAGCCTGCAAAAATATTGATAAAAATTAGCTTAGAAGGAAGGAGTCATCCTGCACAGAACATGATTTCTAGCATTATTATAATGATCTACGTTACCTCTTCATTAGATGTTAGCTGGCTCACTCTCTCTTTCAGGTCTTGTATGATGGACTCGCTCTAGAATAGATATAAAAAGAATAAATTAGACTACGAGACGTTCCCGTTACCAAACCTTAACTGGTACCAGTTGGATTCTCCAGAAGCCAAGGCTCCGGCACCACACTGTGGTTCAGCAGAAGACATCCTCACTAGGAAGGAAATCTGGAGACAATTACTCTTTGGGCCAAGTTTCACAACTGGTTCAGGACCCAACCAGATGGGGGGAAGGGGGCACTGCTAGACCTAATATTAACCAACAGGTCAGACTGTACATCAAATATACAGGTTGGAGGTCACTTGGGTAATAGTGATCACAAAACAATAAGTTTTCATGTATCCTTTAATAAGATGTATAATAGAGGGGCTACAAGGACACTAAGCTTCAGGAAGGCAAATTTCCAACGGTTGAGAGATGATCTTAGTGGAATAAACTGGGACGATGTCCTTAGACATAAAAGTACAGAAAGCAAATGGGAGACATTTATTAGCATCCTGAATAGGACCTGTGCACAGTATATACCCTATAGGAATAAACAAGCTAGAAATAGGAGGAAACCACTATGGCTAAATAGAACTGTAAGGGACACAATAAGTGACAGAAAGCATTTAGAGAATTAAAGCAAGTAGGTAGTGATGAGGCATTAAATAACTATAGAAAATTATATAAATTCTGTAAAAAGCACATAAAGATAGGAAAGATTGAGACAGAGAGACTCATTGCCAGAGAAAGTAAAAATAATCCAAAAATATTCTTAAACTACATAAATAGGTAGAAACTAAAAAAAAAATGATCGTGTTGGTCCCCTTAAAATAGTCTGGGTGAAATGTTGGATGAGGGAAAAGCCAATATGCTAAATGCCTTTTCTTCAACAATATTTATACAAACAAATCCATGACAGATGACATGATCAGGGATACACGAAATTGTTCATTAAATGTCAACTTATAACCCAGCAGAATAGTACGGTGCTGTTTAAAAATCACTAAAGTTGACAATTCCCCCGGCTCGGATTGCAGACATCCCCAGGTACTGCGGGAGTTAAGTACCATCATAGACCATTATTTCTAATCTTCCAAGATTGCATAGTAACAGAGTCTGTACCACAGGACTGGCGCATAGCAAATGTGGTGCCAATATTAAAAAAAAGGGACAAAAACTGAGTCTGAAAATTATAGGCCAGTAAATTTAATCTCTACTGTGGGTAAAATCTTAGAGGGTTTCTGAAGAGATGCTATACTGGAGTATGACCCTGTATCAACATGGGTATATGAGGGATCAGTCCTGTCAAACTAATCTGACCAGCTTCTATGAAGAGGTAGGTTTCGGACTGGATCGGGGAAACGCAGTGGACGTTGTGTATATGGACTTTTCAAAAGCTTTTGATATGGTGCCACACAAAAGGTTGATACATAAAAAGAGAATAATGGGGATAGGGAAAATATGTGTAAACTGGGTTAAGAACTGGCTCAGTGATGGGAAACAAAGGGTGATTACTAATGAACACACTCAGACTAGGTCACAGATAACAGTGGGTTACCCCAGGGGTCAGTATTGGGCACTCTTCTTTATTACATATTTATTAATGACATTTTGGGGACATATAGAGTAGAATTTCAATATTTGTAAATGATATTGCTCACTCACCTCTAGACAGATGTTATTTTTTTCTTGGAGCTCCAAAGTTTTGGCATCCAAACAGCTCTGTAAAAAAAATCAAGATACTGTAAAGCTGAAAAATGATATCACACATCTCCTCACTACAATCACCGCACTCAAAACACAGTAGAGATTTCCACAGTGCAAAATTAGGTTAAAATAATACAACACTCGAGCATTATGTTCATCCATTTTATTGTGCACTCTCTTCAGTAGTAACTAATGTCCTCTCAGACTGGTATCACACATCAATTTTTTGGATTCTGGGTAAGTCTAGTTGAAACCGGATACACCCGGATCTGTTTTTGGCCCCATTAACTTTCAATGGGGCTGCAGGAACTTGCAAGTGCATCCAGTTGTCTCCGGTACCTCCCAGATCCGTGTGTCACCCTTTTTGGGATCATACAAAAAAAATGCAACATATTGTGATTTTAGTGATTGGTAAAAACAAGGGAATACTCAGAAGCACCCGGATCCATGACAATGCAAGTTAAATTATAATGGTGTTCTATAGAACCATTGCTATGACAATTGCATCAGCTGACCGCCCAGGTCACTCACCGTCAACGCCGATGTGATCCCACTGATGTCACTCAAGGCCACCAGTCAGGTAACCATGGTGGCCACTAACCATAGTAAGTACCTTGTTTACCTGAGCTGTCCACAGGTGACCTTAAGAGTCACCGCTTACTGGAACGGAGCTGGTGGCTCATTCATTCAGTGTTTGGAGGCTGGGGTGACATAATGCTTGTTCTTCACCACAGCCTCCAATCAAGAAGACATCGCAGAGGATCGAGGATGGGTATGAGGAGTTAATAAAAATGGATTCTAGATACGTGTTTGCATTTTTATTTCAAGTAAACTGTTTTCTCTCTGTGTTGTGTCTTCTTTACTATTTACTTGTAATTCTTACTGGCCGGATCTAACATTGGCCCGACATTAAGAAGGCTTAATGCTATCTGGCAATACAAAGCCCTTATTACCCACCGTGCCACTGCTATACGGCTCAGCCGGGTTTCACCTTAAGCTCTCTAGTGAGATGAAACAAGATTTACGGGTATGGCTTTGTTTTTTAGATACCTTCAATGGAATTTACTGCTTACAGGAGGATTTTATACCCTCAAATGACCTCAGTTTGTTCACTAATTCAGTGTGTGATTTGGGTTTTGGGGTCGTTTTTCAATCTCAGTGGGTAGCTGAACCTTGGTCGGATTTATTGGCTTCAAAGAACATCACAAACAATAAAGTGTTGCTAAAAATCTTTTCGATTTAGTAGCTGTAACCATTTGGGTAGAGTTTTGGCTAACAAGAGGATATTATTACAATCTGATTTTATGGGAGTTGTTTTGCAACTAATGCATTGTCATCAAAAAACAATTTGGTCGCACATGTGTTGCTGAGCTTGTGTTGCATTGCCTTTCTTTTACTATATGGCTGAAAGCTACTTTTGTTCAGTCGAATATTCTTTAGCTGAACTTCTTTTCCAGTAACCAGTGTCGGAGGTGCATTATCCAAATCCGGAAGCAGTTTGGGAAGGGATACCTTGTCTGTGACCTTTCTTTGGAAGGTAATGATGGCATGATGTTGGTTTATATTAAAGGTTCATTAGCAGCAGTAACATGGGCTGTGTATACAGCTGAATGGGATACTTGGATCAAATATTGCACAATGGAAATGTTGGCTCATTTCTCTGTAGATGCTGAGGTTGCTCTACTAGTTTTAATACATTATATATATAAATGGAGCTGTTATGTGAGTTTAAACAGGACCCTCGTGGGCGTATCCTTTTTTGTAAACTTTGTGCTAAAGCTCCTTTATTTGGTTAATTCACAGTTCACCAGTTCTTGAAAGATTTAAGAAAGTCAAATACTCGAGACTTTCCCCATGAAACTCACCTTTAGTTCTGAGATCCGTTGTTTCATTTCAGTGGTAACGTCCCGCAGTTCTGTGTTCTCCTGTACACAGGCGGCGATCTAAGAAATAATTAATTATATACAGAAAAATTAATATTATCTTATTAGGTGGCTTTAATACACTATGTATTTATTATTCTATGTGTCACCAGCATTTCATTTTTAGATCCAATATCCTGTGCTGATTAATTTATTATTTCTGTACCCTGGCAGCAGCAGGACGGGTCTGCCCAAGGGTATGATGGACCGGACCCAGGCGCAGGCGATAATGAATGCCTGCACTGTGGCCAGTGTCCCAGACAGCGTGTGGACCCCCCATCACAGATGTCCTATAGATGGCGCTGTTTTTCACTGATCAACAAAACTTATGGGCTTCTTCACATTTCAGTTTAATTGTAATTTTCCATTTTTTAAAATTATTTATTAATTTAACACCCTATGACGGTAGGTTGGTTGCCAAACACTAATATGTATGGCAATGTAGCGTCCCACTAGTCAGCGTGCTACAAAAGGGTACTGCACCCCTAGCAGAAGGTGCAGTATGCTTTGTCCTAGTAAGGGTGTAGTAGAAGCCTGAAGCTCTAGCACCGCACACATACACCTAGTGGTAGGGGACCAATCAGACACCGTTACTAGGCTAACCGGTCCCGGTGGGAGGAAAGCTAGGTTATATATAGTGAGCAGGGAGAGCAGAACAGAGTTAGTTCAGTGGAGAGTTCAGTGAAGTTCAGAGTCAAGTCAAGTTAAGAACAGACAAGCAGCAGATGTAGCAGAGCTGCAGAGCTACGGAACAGCAGAGAGAAGCTAACGGGGAGCGCACCTCAACCTGGTGACCCACAAGAGAAAGAAGGTAACCAAATACCCTGGCCCAGTGGGAAGCGGGGTACTGGCTCCAATGTGGATCAGAGGTCGATCTCTGGACTGCAGATTACCGGCATGGTCACAAGCTTCACAGGAGCACGATCCTATCGCCCAAACCAAGCACAGTCTCCACCAGAAGCACTAAACTGGGTTGGGTTCACCTCTGGAGAGATAACGGGTTCCCATATCACCGGATGGGCCTGGTTCAATAAGTGGGATTGTGCAGGGCAGCAGAGGAGGACAGAGACAGTGATAGAGAAAGGACACCAACGGAGCTTCAGAGGGACACTGCTCACTACCAGGACCACCCGGTCCACTACCCGGCTGAAAGAACTGCATTACCCTGTAAACCTGCAGATTACCAGAGTAAAGTACCCGTTCAGAGCGAGCAACGAGTCGTATTTCTTCCTAATGAACTGTGACTAATCTGCCTTGCTCCACAGTGACTGTGCTGCCCTACTCCACCATCTATTGCTACTTCCAACACCCCAGGGACATCGCCCTACCTGTAGGGGGGCTACGACATCTTGCTGCCGCCCATCACCCCGGAGGTTCCAGCAGCGCCGGTGCCGTCACCTACAGGTGGCGTCACAAACTATTTTATTTTATTTGCCCCTTTTTATTGCCTGCTCAAGGGCACGGTCTCGGGCACCGATTCCCCTTACCAGTACACGCCCAAGATCTGAGTACCCAATCCCTTGTGGCTAGACAAGCACAATCACCATCCGGATTGTGGAAATGCAGTCTGATTACAACAACCAATCACAGACGCTCTCACAGAGTGTGAATCTCTATGATTGGCTGTTTCGGGTCAGTACAGTGAATATGCATGAAGCTTAGTGAGCGGCCCCGGAAGCACAAGCGGGAGACTGGTAAACCCGATCTAGCGATTCTAGCATCTATCTATCCCATCTATCTATTTATCTATCTGATTTTTTCTCTGTCTCTCTATCTGTCACGCTGGGAGCGGGAGAGACACTCAGCGTAGGACAACGACGGGGGGGGGGGGGGATAAGGAGTCCCTAAAGCTATGGGCACAAGAGAGAGAGGGTGACCCCTAGTCTTACTGGGCTGACCCTGTCTGCCCTGACGTCCCTATACAGTTTCCTCAACTGTCGCCGACCACGAACCTCGTCCCTCTCTGATCCTAGCACTACCTTATCTAAGGATCAGATGGAGAGGTTCACTAGACCCCTCCACTAACAACTAACGACAAACACAAGGAAAAACAGACAATGGGGAAAGAAAACACTTATCTTGCAGCAGAGCACAGCAACCTCCACAACCTCAGCTTCTGCTGGAGCAAGGATAATGAGTGCACAAGGAAATATCACCTGCACCGAGGGAGGGCAATGAAACTCCTTATAAAGGTGGGAAGAACCTGCTGGGTCCTAGTGGTGTAGAAACCAGACCGAGCACAAGACCTTCCCCTCATGTCATACGGGCATCAAAACACATGATACTCTCGCCAAGAAAGATCCGCGGATGTGAGCGCCCCCTCACTTAGACCTTTCCTCTCGGGTCTCTTTGTTCCTATCAGCGGCCACAAATCTACATAAATGAGGTAGAATTTTTGACCACAAGCAAAACTGTAACTAAAATCTCTTCATTGTGACAAATACTTGAGACTTTGCCCCATGAAACTCACCTTTAGTTCTGAGATGTCCTGATCAGACTTGCGGTCTGTCTCATATATGTTCTTCTGTTTAGTGAGAGAGATAAGAAACCATGAATTATATACAGAAAATTAATAACATCAGTTTGTTAGGTGGCTTTAATACAACATGTATTTATTAATATATATTTTTCACCATCATTTCATTATTAGATCCAATATTTTGGGCTGATTAATTTACTATTATTTATTTGAAGTGCTCTTTTTAATAAAGATCTCCAAACCACGATATTTAGATAATAACATTTTGCTGGTTGTGGTATTTTTTACCATCTTAAGGCCCCACAATGTACCTGTGCATGAAGGATTGCATTACATAAAGCCTAGATGCCCTGCAGGTGCAGGGGCGTTATGATGAGAGAGCGGCCACCTCTGATGAACAGCAGAAAGTAGATATCAAGTAATCAATAATCAATACGCTCCACTTACAGCCAGCTGCAGGTTGTTTAAATTGGAACTGATCTGTCACCAGATTTCACATTACAAATTAAATATATTATTAAACAGATCTTTAAGACCTGATGGAGCTGGTGTACTTTGTGAAAATGCATTTCAGAACAGCTATTTATATATTTCCACTTCACTTTATTGACAGCTCTGCACTGCCCCTCCTCCCTGCTGAGATCTCACACTGCTCAGTACAAGCTGCAGTTGTCAGTCAGGCTGGATGGATGATGGTTGAATACCCTTGGACTCATGAGATCTCTTAAGGTACCGTCACACGCGGCAATATGGCTTTCATATCGCCGTAAATTTGTGTATTTCGGCGATGTGGAAACCACATCGCCTGTACATAGTGGCGTGAGACAGGGAGATTTTACGGTGAGAAATCGCCGGTGGAACGTCGCATGATCTCTCTGTACTGCAGTGAAATCAGGCAATAACCACCAAGTGATTTCTGCGCATCATGGCGTGTGACAGGGCAATAGCAATGTAGAAAGTGAGCTCAGACCATCTGGAAGCAGGCATGCCTGAGCATTCTGTTAGGCTCACCCCGTCTGCTGCTATTGGTGGTCGCTCCTGCATTTCCATTGGCTGGCAATGGCTAAGGCGCCATATTTGAATAGCAGTTGTGGTGATGTGACCCAGGGCCAGGTGCATCACAGGGATTATCAGCATAGGATCCTGTTCAGATCAGCCTGTTTTACCGTGTGTGTGCTGTGTTAAACCTGTCTGGTACACAGTGGGTTAACAGCTGAGTGTGAGTGCTGTAGAATCTGAGAGGTTGATGAGTCGAATGAGTGGCTGAGAAAACAAGGTGTGTTAATTGACCAATCCCAGGTGTGGGTGTGTAAGGTGGGTGTGGCAGCCACGTTAAGAAGCTGCCTGGAGTTGTGTGAGAGAGTTTTGTTGTGTTCAGTCTGTGGGAGAGACCCAGCCAGTGCGGATGTTATATCAGAGGAATTCCGTCCCGTTGGGATGAGAGGGAGGCTTGGCCTGCTGCATGCGGGAGGCACCTGTCCCTCTGATGGTGCGTGTGAACCTGTGGACAGATGCAGAGGTTAAGAGGGCTCCTAGAGTGGGGAACCAAGGCCGATCCTGGAGGGCGCTCGACTCAGGCGTGGGGCACAGTCGTCGACCTGGAGACCTGCCTGAGTATGGAGGTTTGGTGGTGGCTGGTGGCCTGGACACGTGGTGAGGCCTTGGTGACGCATGGTTTACACAGTAATTCAGGTTTGCCAATTCCTGTTATGGACCCAGAGGAGCCACAGTTCATAGATATCATATGATGGGCTGTGAGGTGGTGAGAGGACGTATGTGATCCATGGATGTGGTGTAACGGATCACATGCGGTGTGTAAGTTACCGGTCAGGCTGGAGCCTGTACTATGCCATGTGGTGTGAGAACGAGTACGGCACAAGGGCCAGGCGGTCATAGCCGCCATTGGGACCGACCATGGGTCGTGATATGGTCCTGTTGACCTTGGATGAATGTGTGTGAAGGCTGTCCACAGTATAGCAGCCTGTATGAGACCTGTGTGAACAGGGCTGTACCCGGATCCTGGTGGGATTAAGTGTTGTGCTGTACTATGTAAATAGAGACAGGCGGCTGGAACCGCCATTGGAACCCACAGGGCCCAGTGATAGATATTTAGGGTAAATGTAATCTGTGTTCTATTGTATATGTAATGAATGTATCATGTGATGTGCTTTTCTATTGTATATGTAATGTATTATGTGATGTGCTTATGTGCAATGTTTTGACGTGCTAACTGGTTTTGGATATAGGTGTGCTAAATAAACGGGTGGTCATTTGTTACATTGTAAGCAAGTGTTGGTTGTTGCCGAGCGAGTTCCCCGGGGTGCTACCTCACACGATATAGTAGAAAGGACACATGCATCATGTAGTGCGCAGACATCCTGACAAGGCTGACCAATGGTTACGCAGTTGTGTCGGCCAATCGGAGTGGAAGGGCAGCGGTAAGACACACTCTGGCACCCCTGTCTCCTTGCCGTACTCACACTCTACGCCTACATCGCTGATGCGGTGGTGGTGTGTGGCGCAGCAATTGGCGGCGAGTGGGAATGTCAAATTGCTTCCGGTCTGCGCCAGGCGATATCCGGAACGCAGGATCGCCGGAGATGGTACGCGAGATCTCTATGTGTGAAAGGGCAACGGCGATGTGCAAAAAAGTGCCCGGAACGTGCGCGCTCACGTCAAATTGCCAGTCATATGGCGGTGATATTGCTATGTGTGACGGGACCATTACTCTTTAGCTGGATTCATAAAATGTTCTTCTTAATTTTAGATCTAAGGGGTAAGCTTTTCTCCTTGTGGAAAGTGACACATCAGATCTCAGGAATTCAAGAATCAGGCAAAACCAGCAAAAAATAAAAAACATTCAAACCAGGGAGAGCCTTGAACTGTCCTCCCACCTCTCCTCCTCCTCCCTCTTTGACCGGTTACAATCTGGTTTCCAGCCGCATCACTCAACTGAAACTGCCCTAACTAAAGTCACCAATGATCTACTAACCACCAAAAGCAAGCGGCACTACTCTGTCCTCCTCCTATACCGGTCCTCTACCTCCGACACCGTGGACCATTCCCTCTTGCTACAGATTCTCTCATCTCTTGGTATTATGGACTTGACCCTATCTTGAATCTCTTCATATCTAACACACCGGACATTTAGCATCTCCCTCTCCCACACCACCTCACCATGTCGCCCCCTATCTACTTGTGTCTCCCAAGGTTCAGTTCTAGGACCGCTACTCTTCTCCATCTATACATTTGGCCTGGGACAGCGCATAGAGCCCCACGGCTTTCAGTATCATCTCTACAGTGATGACACGCAGGTCTATCTCTACTGGACCTGACATCACCTCCTTACTAACCACAATCCCACAATGTCTGTCTCTACTCCATCTTTCATTCCTGCTCGATTTCTATAGCTGAACATGGACAAAACAGAACTCATCTTATTTTCCCCATCTGACTCTACCCCTCCACCAGACCTATCCATCAAAGTCAATGGCTGCTCACTTTCCGAAGTCCCACATGTTCACTGCCTCGGGGTGATCCTCAACTCTGCCCTTTCCTTCAAGCCACATATCCAAGCCCTTGTCACCTCCTGCCGACTCCAGCTCAAAAATATTTCTCATATACGTACATTCCTTAACCAAGAAACTGCAAAACTAGTGCATGCCCTCATCATCTCCCACCACAAATACTGCAACCTCCTGCTCTCTGGCCTCCCCTCTAGCACACTTCCACCCCTCTCCAATCTATCCTAAACTTTGCTGCCCAACTAATCCACCTATCTCCCCACTATTCCCAGGTCTCTCCCCTCTGTAAAGCTCTTTGCTGGCTTCCCACTGCCTAGAGGCTCCAGTTCAAAACCCTATGACATACAAAGCCATCCACATCCTGTGTCCTCTGTACATCTGTGACATGGTCTCCCGGTACTCACCTACATGTAACCTTTGTTCTTCTCAAGATCTACTTCTCTGCTATGCTACCTTCTTATCTCTTCTGCCCACAATCACATACAAGGCTTCTCCCATGCATCCCCTGAAGACCCACCTCTTCCAAAAAGTCTACAACCTGCAGTAAACCTCAGTCCGCTATACTGCCGTAAAACTAGCTCTACTGTCCCCCACTGTGTCCTCACCCATTCCTTGTAAATTGTGAGCCCTCGCGGGTAGGAGCCTCACTTCTCACCCACTGTATCCTCACCCATCACTTTTAGACTGAGCACTCGCAGGCAGCATCCTTTCTCCTCACCTACTGTATCCTCACCCATCCCTTGTATATTGTGATCTCTCGCGGGCAGGGTCCTCTCCAGTGGCGTAGCGTGAGGGGGTGGGGGGGGCGGTCCGCCCCAGGCGGCATGTGTGTGTGGGCGGCAGCATAGACGGGGATTTGAAGTTCCCACCCGGGCAGCACATTGGCGGCGGCTCAGGCAGCGCTGCGCCGGGTAAGTGTGTGCAGGTGGCAGGGCGGGTACCCATTCAATGCTGGTGTCAGTACACTGTGCATCGATTAGCGCTGCAGAGAAAGAGAGAGGCTGCAGTAGCTGGGAACAGCCGAAGATGGGGCACAGGGGTGCAGGGATGGGGCACAGGGATATGGATGAGGCACAGGGGAGCTGGGATATGGATGGGGCACAGGGGTGCAGGGATAGGGCGCAAGGGTGCTGGGATATGGATGGGGCACAGGGGTGCTGGGATATGGATGGGGCACAGGGGTGCTAAGATATGGATGGGGCACAGGGGTGCTAAGATATGGATGGGGCACAGGGGTGCTGGGATATGGATGGGGCTTACGGGTGCTGGGATATGGATGCGGCTTAGGGGTGCTGGGATATGGATGGGGCACAGGGGTGCAGGGATGGGGCACAGGGTTCAGGGATGGGGCACAAGGGTGCTGGGATATGGATGGGGCACAGGGGTGCTGGGATATGGATGGGGCACAGGGGTGCAGGGATGGGGAACAGGGGTGCAGGGATGGGGAACAGGGGTGCAGGGATGGGGAACAGGGGTGCTGGGATATGGATGGGGCACAGGGGTGCTGGGATAAGGTGGGACACAGGTGCAGGGATGGGGCACAGGGGTGCTGGGATATGGATGAGGCACAGGGGTGCAGGGATGGAGCACAGGTGTGCAGGGATGGGGCACAGGGGTGCTGGGATATGGATGGGGCACAGGGGTGCTGGGAAATGGATGGGGCACAGGGGTGCAGGGATGGGGCACAAGGATATGGATGAGGCACAGGGGAGCTGGGATATGGATGGGGCACAGGGGTGCAGGGATAGGGCACAAGGGTGCTGGGATATGGATGGGGCACAGGGGTGCAGGGATAGGGCACAAAGGTGCTGGGATATGGATGGGGCACAGGGGTGCTGGGATATGGATGGGGCACAGGGGTGCAGGGATGGGGCACAGGGGTGCTAGGATATGGATGGGGCACAGGGGTCCTGGGATATGGATGGGGTTAAGGGTGCTGGGATATGGATGGGGCACAGGGGTCCTGGGATATGGATGGGGTTAAGGGTGCTGGGATATGGATGGGGCACAGGGGTGCAGGGATATGGATGGGGCACAAGGGTGCTGGGATATGGATGGTGCTTAGGGGTGCTGGGATATGGATGCGGCTTAGGGGTGCTGGGATATGGATGGGGCACAGGGGTGCAGGGATGGGGCACAGGGTTCAGGGATGGGGCACAAGGGTGCTGGGATATGGATGGGGCACAGGGGACCTGGGATATGGATGGGGCACAGGGGTGCAGGGATGGGGAACAGGTGGGTGCAGGGTGCAGGTGGGAACAGGGGTGCAGGGATGGGGAACAGGGGTGCAGGGATATGGATGGGGCACAGGGGTGCTGGGATAAGGTGGGACACGGGTGCAGGGATGGGGCACAGGGGTGCTGTGATATGGATGAGGCACAGGGGTGCAGGGATGGAGCACAGGTGTGCAGGGATGGGGCACAGGCGTGCTGCGATATGGATGGGGCACAGGGGTGCTGGGAAATGGATGGGGCACAGGGGTGCAGGGATGGAGCATAGGGGTGCAGGGATGGGGCACAGGGGTGCTGGGATATGGATGGGGCACAGGGGTGCAGGGATGGGGCACAAGGGTGCTGGGATATGGATGGGGTTAGGGGTGCTGGGATATGGATGGGGCACAGGGGTGCAGGGATGGGGCACAAGGGTGCTGGGATATGGATGGGGCACAGGGGTGCAGGGATGGGGCACAGGGGTTCAGGGATGGGGCACAGGGGTGCTGGGATATGGATGGGGCACAGGGGTGCTGGGATAAGGATGGGGCACAGAGGTGCAGGGATGGGGCACAGGGGTGCTGGGATATGGATGGGGTGCTGGGATATGGATAGGGCACAGGGGTGCAGGGATGGAGCACAGGAATGCAGGGATATGGATGGGGCACAGGGGTGCAGGGATGGGGCACAAGGGTTCTGGGAGATGGATGGGGCTTAGGGTTGCTGGGATATGGATGGGGCACAGGGGTGCAGGGATGGGGCACAGGGGTGCTGGGATATGGATGGGGCACAGGGGTGCAGGGATGGGGCACAGGGGTGCTGGGATATGGATGGGGTGCGGGGATATGGATGGGGCACAGGGGTGCAGGGATATGGATGGATAGGGGTGCTGGGATATGAATGGGACAGGGGTGCTGGGATATGAATGGGACAGGGGTGCAGGGATATGGATGTACACAGGGGTGGTCCGGGTGCCTGGTGCCGGGTGCAGGCAAGTTGGAGACCGGGAGCAGCAGAGGAAGAAGCTGCCGGGATGAGGGATCCAGAATCAGGAGCGTGGAGTCAGGTAAGGCGCTGTTACAGCCGAAGATCGCAGTCTGCGGGGGACAGAATGGGATAGATGGATGGATGGATGGATGGATGGATGGATGGGGCGGCCTGGAAGAGGGGGCAGAATGGGATGGGTGGTAGGATGGATGGATAGATGGGGCGGCCTGGAAGAGGGGGCAGAATGGATGGATGGGGCAGCCTGGAAGAGGGGGCAGAATGGGATAGATTAATAGATGGACGAGGCGGCTTGGAAAAGGGGGCAGGAGATGGATGGAGGAGGGGGGCATGGAAAAGGGGGCAGAAGATAGATGGGTGGATGGGGGAGAAGGTACATGAAATGTAGGGGAGAAGCTACATGGATGGAGGAGAGGCTGCGTGGAACATGGGAGGGGAGAGGCTGCGTGGAACATTGGAGGGGTATGGGGGGGAGGGAGTATGAACTGCATGAAACATGGATGGAGAATGAGCTGCATGGACATATGGGGGGGTGAACAGTATGGGATATGTGGAAGGAGGATGAGCAGTATGGCATACACATTTATATAGGGAACGTACTGTCCTGGTGATGTATTGATGGTGGTTCTGATTATGTATTATTGTATTGCTGGTGGTTTTGGTCATGCACTGATGGGTTATAGTGATGATGTATTATTGTATTGGTGGGGGTTCTGATGATGTATTGACTGGTTTTGGTGATGTATTACTGTATTGACAATGGTTCTGGCAATATACTGACAGGGGTTCTAGTAATGTGTTATTGTATTGCTGGTGGTACTGGTGATGTAGTCATGTGGATGTTGTAATCTTTAACTTAACATACTTGATCCTAAAACATTATAGACATTGCTTCCGGATTATCAACGACCAAAGAGGTGGCAATCGCGGCAAATTTTTCGACTGCCCGGGCGCCACAAACAGTTGCTGCGCCACTGGTCCTTTCTCCTCACCTACTGTATCCTCACCTTTCATTCTAAACTGTAAGCCCTCGTGGGCAGGGTCCTCTCTCCTTACCTACTGTATCTCACCCATCCCTTGTAGACTGTGAGCCCTCGTGGCAGGGTCCTCTCTCCTCACCTACTGTATCCTCACCCATCCCTTGTAGACTGTGAACCCTCGTTGGCCAGGTTCTCTCTCCTCCCCGCTGTATCCTTACCCATCTCTTGTAGACTGTAGCCCTCACACGTAGGGTTCTCTCTCCTCCCTACTGTATCCTCACCCATCCCTTGTATACCGTGAGCTCTCGTAGGCAGGGTCCTCTCCCCTCCCTCACTGTATCCTCACCCATGTCTTGCAGACTGTGAGCTCTCGTGGGCAGGGTCCTCTCTCCTCACCTACTGTGTCCTCACCCATCCCTTGTAGACTAAGCCCTCGCAGGCAGTGTATTCTCTCCTCACCTACTGTATCCTCACACAATCGTTGTAGACTGTGAGCCCTCGTTGGCCGGGTCCTCTCTCCTCACCTACTGTATCCTCACCCATCCCTTTTAGACTAAGCCCTCGCAGGTAGAGTCCTCTCTCCTCCCCTACTGTATCCTCACACATCCCTTGTAGCCTGTAAGCTCTCTCAGGCAGGGTCCTCTTCCCTTCTGTATCCTCACCAATCCCTTGTAGACTGTGAGCCCTTGTGGGCAGGGTCTTCTCCCTCCCCTTCTGTATCCTCACCCATCCCTTGTAGACTGTGACCCTTATGGGCAGGGTCCTCTCTCCTTCCCTACTGCATCCTCACCAATCCCTTGTAGACTGTGAGCCCTCTCAGGCAGGGTCCTCTTCCCTCCTGTACCTGTTTAGCCTTGTCTTGTTCATGATTTTTGTAATTGTCTGTGTATGCCCTTTTTGCATGTAAAGCGCTATGGAATAAATTTCGCTATAATAATGCCAATCTTACCATCTCCTCCATCGCTCTGAGTGCTGTCTCCTCTGATTCTTTGCTCTCGTCCAGGTTCTTCTTTAGTTTATTGTACTCTTCCTGAAGCTCGCTCTTCTCTGTCTGCAAGCTAAATAGAAAAGTGATCATTAAAAATCTCTTCCATTTACTGGAATGGTTCAGCTAGGGCTCCTAAACTTGGACAAGACATTTTTCTAAGGGGCCACATGAGAGACCATGACTATTGGGACCTGAGCGTACTCAACCTTCCAGCGGGCCCGTGGTGTCTACCAGGGCTCCATCTCCTGCCTCCTGCCCTCAGTCCTGGTGTCTGTGAAGAAGGCCTTCCGGGTATATGCCTAGGCCCCCTTTTCTGAAAAGGCCAGCGTGCCCTACCCGGAAGAAGTATTTAAGGCACCTTTCCCCTCTGGGAGGCACCTGAACAATACAGTCTAATCGCTAGAAACACATTGCTAGTTCTCAGGTCCCTGTCTTGTACCCTATGACCATTCCTGCTAATCTGTGTCTTGTCCTACTGCCTGCATCTGACTACCAGAACCAGACAACATTCTATGGTGGAGGAGGATCTAGAGACAACATTCTATGGAGGAAGAGGAGCTATGGAGTCACATGTTAAACGTGGACTTTGTTGAATTGAAAGAAAATTTTCTGGAGACTATACAAACCCCCCAGACTATCAGATCTGTTCCTGTCTGTAGAGCTGTCTATGGAGTCTGTAAGGAGACTTTTTTCCTACCTGGTGTTCTTCGCCTGCAGTGATGCCACTTCCTCCTTCAATTGTGCATCTGATTTGCTCGCCGACTCTTCAGTATCCTGGCCCAATGTCCAAAAAAGGTCCGAATAGTAATCCATGTCTTGTATTTGGCTGCTGTCGTATTCCTGTGTAAGAATAAGAACAAAGAAGAAAGTCATTACATATGCAGGAAAATGGCTCTCTGGCCTCCCACCTGTGCTGTCTCTTTGGCCCCCCATTTGTTGTCTCTATGCTACTCCCATGTGGTTGCTGTTCCCCCCCACTGTGGTGGATCTGCCTCCCCTGTGCTCGCCCTCATGCTGAGGGGCAGAGTGAGCAGACTGGGGCAGAGCAAAGGCAGAGTGGGGCAGAGTGGAGTAAGGCAGAGTGGAAGTGGCGCAGAGTAGAGTGGGGGCAGAGTGGGGGCAAAGTGGAGTGGGGCAGAGCAGGGCAGAGTGGACTGGGGCAGAGGGGGGTAGAGCAGAGTGGAGTGGGGCAGAGTGGATTGGGGTGAAGTGTAGTGGGGCAAAGTGGAGTGGGGCAGAGCAGAGTGGGAGAGAGCAGAGAGAAGTGGGGCAGAGTGGAGTGGGGCAGAGTGCGGTAGAGCAGAGTGGAGTGGGAAGAGCAGAGTGAAGTGGGGCAGAGTGCGGTAGAGCAGAGTGGAGTGGGGCAGAGCGGAGGACGAGCTGCAGTACCTAACTGTCTGTATATATAGGATCTGTGATGATGTCATAGTCATGTGATGTAGCTCCGCTCATGATTGTTACGCCACCACAGGTCCTGTAAGTCAAGCTCAGCTTATCTGTGGGGGAATAGCTGGCATCTGGCTGCAGTGATGGGTTAGTGGATGAGAATTTTCGGGCTACGGCATTCGGGGTGCCTGCTAAAGCCGCTTGTACCACCAGCAGGCTCCATATTGACACTCCCATCACCTGGGTGTATTAATATGGCTTCTAGCCTGCTTCCGGGGTGTCACGCTGCATTCTGGGTTTCGTGGACATCTGGACGGAAATGGATGACACACGCAAGCAGGTAATCTAATATATAAAGCTGAATGTGTGTGTGTATGTATGTGTGTATATATGTGTGTGTGTGTATGTATGTATGTATGTCCGGGATTGGCATCTACACCGTCGCAACTACAGCCACAAAATTTTGCACAGTCACACGTCTGGACCCCGAGAGCGTCATAGGCTATGTTGTGAGGTGAAATTTTAACCCCGCGAGTTCCAGTTCACCAAACAATTTTGCCCCTATCTACATAATGGGGAAAAAGTGAATGGAAAAGTGTTGAGGAAAATCGACAGCTGTCAACTATAGCCACAAAATTTTGCACCATCACACGTCTGGACCCCGGGAGCGTCATAGGCTATGTTGTGAGGTGAAATTTTAACCCCGCGCATTCCAATTCACCAAACAATTTTGCCCTATCTACATAATGGGGAAAAGTGACAGTTATCAGTAGACAGTTGTGAATGAGAGGGGCTTAATGATAGCGCCAAAGACTAACAGCACATACCAGCATATAGTCACTAAGGTGGGGCCCCAACATGAGATATTCACCATGCACGGGGACATGTATACACACCACACGCCCACAAAGAGTAACAGCAAGTGTATAGTCGCTAAGGTGTAGCCCCAATATTGGATACTCACCACGCACCCGAACAAACACACGCACACCACAAAGATACACACACAACACAGAGACACACACACACACCCCCACAGGGACACACACACACCTATAGCGACACATGCACTCACCCCACAGACACACACACCACAAAGAGAGACACACAACACAGACACCCCCCCACAGGAACACACACACATATACACCCTATAGGGACACATGCACTCACCCCACAGGGACACACACACCACAAAGAGACACACACAACACAGATACACACACACCACACAGACCCCCCCCCACAGGGACACACACACATACACACCCCATAGGGAAAAATGCACTCACCCCACAGGGACACACACCACAAAGAGACACACACAACAGAAACACACACCACACAGACCCCCCCCCCCACAAGGACATACACACCCTATAGGAACACATGCACTCATCCCACAGGGACACACACATACACACACCCCAGGGACACACACACCACACAGACAGACACAGATGTGCACAAATCACCTCACACAACTCGCCTCATACGTGTGCTATCTTTAATTTCCAAATATAAACATCTGATTAAAAACAGCCATGTGCCATATAGGGCATTAAGGCAGATGTCAGTCACATGAGCTGTCTATTATGTGTATGTGTGAGGTAACATATACTGCCCGGCCAGGGGGAGGGTTTACTGTTGGCTGGAGATTTATTAGGCTGCCTATAGCAATCAATCACAGCTCAGCTTCTATTTTCTTACAGGTCATTAATATGACATATTAAAATTCTATTTTGTTATAGCTAACATCAGTTATTTATTAACCCGGGCGTAGCCGGGTACTACAGCTAGTTATGTATATAGATGGAGGAATATGGATGGTGCATTATAATATATGGAGGATTATATGGAGCCAATTATACTATTTGGAAGCCATTATAATATTTGGAGGCCTCTGTAGGGGGCATGATAATACTTGGAGGGCTCTGAGGGAGCCTTTATACTTTAAGGAGGCCTATGTGAGCGCTGTGTTGGGGGTTATTATACAGTCTGAAGAGGTGCACGGGCCATTATGCAGTATGTAGGCCTATTATACTACATGGAGGGCTATGTGGGGGTCACAGTTGGGGATCATACTGTGCTGGGATAGTTGAGGGGGGTACAGTAGGGTCATCATACTGTGTGTGTGGAGGAATTCCCTGTGGGAATCATACAGTTTTTGTGGGGCACTTTTGTTGGCATACTTTATGGGGGCAATTAAGTTGTTAGATATGTAACCATGTGACCCAGGCTAATATTTTTTTTTTTGGGTGGGGGGGGCAATAAGAACTTATACTATGGGTCCCCATGATTTCTCTGTACGTCCCTGGTGCAGGATGCATTGTCCCTTACACATACGCCTCTGCTGCCGGACGTATTGACCATAACTTACACACCACGTCCAGTGCCACCCCTCCGTACATACAGGCATTCAGCCATCTTTCTTCTGAGTGGAGGTTGGTTGATGGCGCTTTTCCCCCTTCCTGCTCCCACATCCTTACTCAACCTATATAGAAAGTCCCTGCTATTAGCTCCGGAAGCTCCGTGTTGAATTCTGGAGAAGGAGGCGTGGTCTGTTTACCAGCTTAGTGCAGTGGCGATTTGTTGATTCTCAGACTGCAGGTTGTTGCATGTGGTGTGTGGACGGTGCGGCATGGTGGACGTCTGACTAGTCAGTGCCAGGCAGCCGCCACATTGGAGCTGCCCAGAGTTTTGTAGGCGTGTGCCAGAGATAATAGGTTGGTAATCTGTGGCGCCCCACTGGTTGGGATGCCACAGAGGGGTACTGTACCCATAAAAGTGTGTGTAGTATTCCTGTGGCTGAGAAATTGGGATGCTGCATAAAGGACCCTTATTACACGCATCCACACACACACCCTAGGTAGGTGACCGTGGGTGGACCCACTAAGGGAGGACCCAGTCCCGTGGGAGGAGTGACAGGGTAGAAAAGTGTGTGGGTGGGAGGAGCGTTAGTGAGACAGTGAGTGAGCGGAGGAGGGGCCGTGAAGTCTGAAGGGGACCCTGGGGGCACCAGGTGTTGTGGTGCGCCCGAATCCGGACGCAGAATGACTACTGGATGGAGGGGTTCAGTCCCGAAACAGTGGACCGGCACCGATAGTGGTCCGGGTGTTTACCTCCAAGCCGCCGAACCAGAGGCTTGAGCTTCTTCAAGGAGTTGAGGCCGACACCCGGCGCACCTAGGAAAAGGCACTGTGGAGGATCCCGAGGGCTCAGAGAGGAGTCACTCAGATAGGGAGGATCCAAGGGCGCTGGCTTCAGGCTCTGCGCGCGGAGGCACTGAGGAGACAGGAGAGAGCGCAGGAAGAGACGGGACAGGAACAGCTGCATAAAGAACCCTCATTACACGCATCCACACACACCCTAGGTAGGTGACCGTGGGTGGACCCACTAAGGGAGGACCCAATCCCATGGGAGGAGTGGCAGGGTAGAAAAGTGTGTGGGTGGGAGGAGCGTTCGTGAGACAGTGAGTGAGTGGAGGAGCTCCATTGGGGAGCAAGGAGTAGACCGCAGAGGGGCCATGAGGTCTGAAGGGGACCCTAGGGGCACCAGGTGTTGCGGTGCACCTGAATCCAGACGCGGTACGACTACCGGCCGGAGGGGTTCAGTCCCAGAACGGAGGACCGGCTCCGAGAGTGGTACGGGTGTTTACCCCTGAACTGGAGGCCGAGCTTCTTAAGGGTGTCGAGGCCGACACCGGTGCACCAGGAAAAAGAACCGTAGAGGATCCCGAAGGCTTGGAGAGGAGTCACTCAATTAGAGAGGATCCGAGGGAGCTGGCTTCAGGCTCTGCACGCGGAGGTGCTGAGGATACAGGAGAGAGCGCAGGAAGGGACCAGACAGGAACAACAGGCATTCCACAGAGGGACCCGAGAGCGTCATCCTAACTTCCAGTGACTACCCAGGTCAGGCAGACCCGAAAAGACTGTGTTTAAGAACTGGGTGTAATACCGTTCTAGTTATAAACTGTGTGGTGCACTTCCTTTACCTGCGCCTGAGGAGTCACCGACCTGTTCCACAACTCCCATCATCCACTACTGCCCTGGGGATCCCGCTCCGCCTATGGGGAGCGAATGCACCTTGCTGCTTCACCATCACCCCAGAAGTCTGTCCTGCAGCGCCGGTAATCATGAGACACTATTTCTGCAATTTTTATTGACAGTTCCCCTTTTCAGTGACCAGCAGGGCCACGGAATCAGGCAACTGGCCCGTGACTTCCCCAACTAAATCAATACCCGTGACGGGTACCCCATGGCCCTGGGGCGTGTCAAATCCGTGCTGCCTCCTGTGCTATAAGGATGTAGGACTGTGTCTGCCTACAGGACCACAGTTCTGCCAGCCACCATTGTGTGTCTGTATGCTTGTGCCAAACCTTCCATTGCCATTAATGATCCTTATTCTGGATTCTTCTGTGTGGTTCTTGTGTGTGCATGTGATCAAATGTAAATCAACTGGAAGAGGTTTTCGAAAGTTGAACTGCCTAAGGCTCTGGGGCTATCGCATAGATGTAAGACGGAGCGCACTCATAGGGATGGCCCCCCCAGAGAGCCTCCTCGGGAAGATAGCAATAATAGACCCTCGTAGGACAGGGAAATGAACAAACCACGACATGCCATCGCTAAATATTTAAATCATAGAGACAAAGAGGAAATCCTGAGGGCTTATAAAGCCAAGGGACGTCCCCTGATGTTATTGGGTCACAGAGCTCTGATTTTTGAGGACTATTCAATTGAGGTAACTAGGTGCAGAAGAGCCTTTAGCGAGGTATGCACCATCTTGTTCAAAAAAAATACTCGCTTCCAGCTGTACTATCCAGCAACCCTGAGATTTCGCTCGATAGACGGCTCTATGCTATCCTTCACAGACCCTGAAGAGGCGATGTCAGTGCTTAGAAGAAACAACAGCAAATCACCTAATAGGGACAATAAACTCCCTGGCAGCCCAAACTACCTAATGAGGCTACTGTTCAAACCACTGACACGGTTTCTGACTGCAGGCAAGATCGGGACTCTGTGAGATCATACAGATTGCGGTCAGACACCATACTAGAGGAAGGTTCAACAAAGTCTGCGACTCCGAGACAGCAAAGACTAACAACGTCAAGATGGAACAAGAAGAAGGCTAACCAAGCTGACTGAGTGTCGGAGGAAGGGGATGAGGAAGAAGGAGGAAATGGTACATCTAACACAGCATTGTGAAACGACTGGCTTCCGCCTCCTCTCGTCGTCGGTTTTTTTTTTTATATATGTTTTTTTTATAATATATATATATTTATATATAAAAAATATATAATTTATTTTTTTTAATTGCTTATTTTGGTGATTTGTCCTCAACAAAAATGTGGGGAAATATACTTTTGCAAAAAAAAACAAAACAATAATAACTTTTAGTCTAAGCAAGAGCAAACGTATGGGGGGTGGAGTGTAAGGCGAAAAAAGACTTATTTTGCTCATAATTGTTCTCTCCATGTTTACTTAGGGGCTCGGGATTGTAAATTACTCATTCAATGTTTTATTGTTTATACTTGTTTGAGAGTTGGGACGGGTATGGGACGAAGATACCACACACTAGGGAGGAAAAAAGAAAAGTCACTAGGCTACGCCATGGGAAGGGGAGGGGTTACTTCAAGGGAGGGGAAGGGTTTAGGGTGGGGCGAGAGAACTATTTTTGTCCTGTTGCACACTATTATTTGGCCACCATTCTCAAACGTTCAGTCATTGCGTCTAAGGGTGCTTTCACACTACGATTTTTGCATTTCCGATGCTGTCCGAAAAAAATCGGACAGCATCGGACCGATTTTCGGATCCCATGCATCCCTATGGGGATCGGACCGAATCGGATGTGCACTAAATGCCATCCGATTTGGTCCGATCCGATTCTGCCCGATTTTGGCCGATTTTTTTCAGGAGAAAAAAATCGTTGCCTGCAACGATTTTTTCATCCGATTACAAAATCTGACAGACTCGGATCGGACCAAATCGGATGGCATTTAGTGCACATCCGATCTGACCCGATCCCTAACATGGGGCCCTATGGAGAAGGGTCCGAGGAAACATCTGATGTCTCCTCGGACCCCATTTTACTGTACTGAGCTTGCTCAGTACAGTAAAACTGCTCCTGGGAGCACAAGGGTTAAAAAGAAAAAAAAAAAAAAAAAAAAGTTTATTCTCACCATGGTGAACCCGCGATCACGTGACTGTGACATCACCGCAGGTCCTGAACAGCAGAGGTACACCTCTGCTGACACCGGCAGACTGCGGGAGCCACCGGGAACCTAGAGGAAGATGGCGGTTGACGGCGGGGGCTCGGGGAGAGGTGAGAATAAACTTTTTTTTTTTTTCTTTTTTTGCAGCCCGGCGCCGATTTTATGCGGAATCGAGTGCCTATTTGGCACCCGATTCCAGGCATCAGAAGGGAGCCGATGCTGTCCGATTTATATCGGACAGCATCGGCTCCCTCAAAATCGTGGTGTGAAAGCACCCTAAGCGACCGCTCTCAATTTAGTGACCACAGTCTATCAAAATTACATAACTGTCGGATGCACCTGGATTTAGTCTTTGGAGATGGTTAGGTGGGTCTCATGGAATGTTAAGGGACTGCGCTCCCCAGCTAAGCGTATGATGGTTCTTAGGCACCTTAACCGTCTACACGTGGATGTGGCTATGCTCCAGGAGACTCACCTGACGTCCGGGGAATTTTTTAGGCTCAAAAAGATGTGGGTGGGGGAGATCTATGGCTCCAGTGCAGTTAATAGAAAAGCGGGGGTGCTGATCTTGATCAATAAATCGTTAGCACATACGGTACTATCCCAGGACACTGACCAGGAGGGCAGACTGATACACATGGTTATTCAGCTTCAAAAAGATACCTTTAGTATATACAATCTCTATGCTCCCAATGTGGCCCAGAAAACCTTCCTACAGCAAATACAAAACCAATTTTTGACAGATCAGGAGGGCATCAGGTTGGCAGGAGGGGACTTCAACATGGCTTTAAATGATGACGAAGATAGGAGACACAGTGATCCCATGATACCTACTGCCCGACGAGACATGTCCCAACCCAAAGTGAGCCTCTTAGAAGACTTTTTCAACAATTGCAATATGAATGACGCTTGGAGATCACTTCACCCTTTAGACAGAGAATACACCCACTACTCACACTCACGCAGATCTTGGTCGAGACTGGACATGTTCTTTACCTCATCCCTATTATTTCAGAGAGTAGTGGAGGTCAGGGTGGAGGACATGGTTATATCCGACCACAGTCCTTTGGTCATGGACACAAAGGACACTTTTCAAAAGGGCTCTGATTATCTCTGGAGATTTCCCGACACTCTGGTCCGAGAAGACAATTTTGTTAATTGCCTTGGGGAATGGTGGTCGGATTTTGCTTTCCATAATATTGAACATCGCTCGGACCTGGGTTTATACTGGGAAACGGCTAAAACTGTCTTACGAGGTCATATCATGGCATTTAGCATGAGGCTGAAGAAGAGGGTCAGGGATCAATATCTAAAAGCCAGCGCAGCGGTAAGGGGGGCCTACTCTCTTTACAAACAGTCAATGACGGATTCAGACAAAGAGATTTGGCTGACAGCTAAAAAAAGATTTTGATGTATGGGCTGGAAAACGAGAGGATATATATAGAAGTAGATTAGAAATAGAGCTGCATAAATTTGGAGACAAGGCGGGCAGACTATTGGCACGACTGGCAAAGGGAAGGAGAGTCTCTAACCATATTGGTAAAATAAAAGATAAACATGGCAATATATGGTCGGATCCAAGGGATATTGCTCAGGCACTGGGGAAATAATATGCCTCACTCTACAAAGAAGAGGGAGCTGAGGAGGGGGAGGAAGAGACGTGGCTCTCTTCGGTCAACTTGCCCAAATTAACTGAGGAAGATAAACAATTCCTGAACAGTCCTATATCAACAGAGGAAATTGAATTGGCAATCAAACTACTTAACCCAGGAAAAGCGCCCGGCCCAGATGGCTTTAATGGGGCGTTCTTTAAAGCTTTAAAAGACCAAATCTCTCCTGTACTAAAAGACCTATTCAATGCATTCCTCAATGGCACACCGATTCCAGATAGAATGAACATGGCCCACATAAAATTAATCCCCAAACCTGACAAACCACCTACTGATCCTGCGAGCTATAGACCTATATCGCTCATTAACCAAGACCTCAGACTCCTTTAAAAAATATTAGCCGATAGACTTGCACAAATACTTCCTAAAATGATCTTACCACATCAGGCAGGATTTATTAAAGGGCGGTCGAAAAGCGATGCTCCTCTTGGATGTGGTGGGCAGGCGAGGGAGGGGACAAAGACCCAGCCATGATCACCTTGGATGCTGAAAAAGCGTTTGACAATGTGAGGTGGTCGTGGCTGGATCGAGTCCTAGACAACATTGAGTTGAGGGGTCCTTTCCGTCGGGGTTCATAGGTTCCTTGTATGCCAATCCTAAGGCATGTATAAGCCTCCCAGGATTTCTCTCGGACTCCTTTGCCCTAGAAAAAGGAACGAGGCAGGGGTGCCCCCTGTCCCCCCTCCTGTTCAACTTAGCGAGAGAACCCTTAGCAATTTATTTAGAATCACAACACCATTATGATGGTTTGAAAGTGGGGACTAAAGAGATAAAATTGTCATTGTTTGCTGACGATATTATTTTGTATGTTCGTAACCCAAAGAGAGACCTCCCTTCCATTTTGAATGATATAGACAGACTGGGAGGTATGTCAGGGTTCCGTCTAAATAAGGAC
>JARQOC010000002.1:166037-203537 GCA_033576535.1 Allobates femoralis
TTCACTGTACTGACCCGAAACAGCCAATCATAGACATTCACACTCTGTGAGAGCGTCTGTGATTGGTTATTGTAATCAGACTGCATTTCCACAATCCGGATGGTGATTGTGCTTGTCTAGCCACAAGGGATTGGGTTCTCAGATCTTGGGCGTGTACTGGTAAGGGGAGTCGGTGCCCGAGACCGTGCCCTTGAGCAGGCAATAAAAAGGGGCAAATAAAATAAAATAGTTTGTGACGCCACCTGTAGGTGATGGCACCGGCGCTGCTGGAACCTCCGGGGTGATGGGCGGCAGCAACAGGGGCTGGCTGGAGCCTCTATACCTGGGTGGCAGATTTCCATTGCCGGCCCCGACTTGAGGACCGGGGGGGGGGGGGTGTGCTGTCAGCCTGACTTGAGGACCAGGGGGGGGGGGGGGGGGTGCTGTCAGCCTGACTTGAGGACCGGGGGGGGGGGGGGGGTTTATGGGGGGGTGCTGTCAGCCAGCCACAGCCATTACCTCATCCCGGACCTCCAGCGTCATGTGCTATCGCCGCGCCGGCCGACTCCCGACTCCCGCGGCCCGTTTCTGTAGGGGGCGGCCCGAAATGTGGACTATACCACCAGCCCAGGGGGCACCTGCCCCCCTGCCACCTTGGCCAGCCCGCCCCTGGGCAGCAAGATGTCGTAGCCCCCTACAGGTAGGGCGATGTCCCCGGGGTGTTGGAAGTAGCAATAGATGGTGGAGTAGGGCAGCACAGTCACTGTGGAGCAAGGCAAATTAGTCACAGTTCATTAGGAAGAAATATGACTCGTTGCTCGCTCTGAACGGGTACTTTACTCTGGTAATCTGCAGGTTTACAGGGTAATGCAGTTCTTTCAGCCGGGTAGTGGACCGGGTGGTCCTGGTAGTGAGCAGTGTCCCTCTGAAGCTCTGTTGGTGTCCTTTCTCTAGCACTGTCTCTGTCCTCCTCTGCTGCCCTGCACAATCCCACTTATTGAACCAGGCCCATCCGGTGATCTGGGAACCCGTTATCTCTCCAGAGGTGAACCCAACCCAGTTTAGTGCTTCTGGTGGAGACTGTGCTTGGTTTGGGCAATTGGATCGTGCTCCTGTGAAGCTTGCGACCACGCCGGTAATCTGCAGTCCAGAGATCGACCTCTGATCCACGTCGGAGCCGGTACCCTGCTTCCGACTGGGCCAGGGTATTTGGTTACCTTCTTTCTCTTGTGGGTCACCAGGTTGAGGTGCGCTCCCCGTTAGCTTCTCTCTGCTGTTCCGTAGCTCTGCAGCTCTGCTACATCTGCTGCTTGTCTGTTCTTAACTTGACTTGACTCTGAACTTCACTGAACTCTTCACTGAACTAACTCTGTTCTGCTCTGCCCGCTCACTATATATAACCTAGCTCTCCTCCCACCGGGACCGGTTAGCCTAGTAACAGGTGTCTGATTGGTCCCCTACCACTAGGTGTATGTGTGCGGTGCTAGAGTTTCAGGCTTCTACTACCCCCTTACTAGGACAAAGCATACTGCACCTTCTGCTAGGGGTGCAGTACCCTTTTGTAGCACGCTGACTAGTGGGACGCTACATTGCCATACATATTAGTGTTTGGCAACCAACCTACCGTCATAGGGTGTTAAATTAATAAATAATTTTAAAAAATGGAAAATTACAATTAAACTGAAATGTGAAGAAGCCCATAAGTTTTGTTGATCAGTGAAAAACAGCGCCACCTATAGGACATCTGTGATGGGGGGTCCACACGCTGTCTGGGACACTGGTCGCAGTGCAAGCATTCATTATCGCCTGCGCCTGGGTCCGGTCCATCATACCCTTGGGGCAGACCCATCCTGCTGCTGCCGGGGTACAGAAATAATAAATTAATCAGCACAGCATATTGGATCTAAAAATGAAATGCTGGTGACACATAGAATAATAAATACATAGTGTATCAAAGCCACCTAATATGAGAATATTAATTTTTTGTATATAATTTATTATTTCTTAGATCTCTCCCTCTGAACGGGAGAACGCAGAATTAAGTGACGTTACCGCTGGACTGAAACAACAAATCTCAGAACTAAAGGTGAGTTTCATGGGGAAAGTCTCGAGTACTTGACTTTCTTAAATCTTTCAAGAACTGGTGAACTGTGAATTAACCAAATAAAGGAGCTTTAGCACAAAGTTTACAAAAAAGGATACGCCCACGAGGATCCTGTTTAAACTATGATAACCAGCTCCATTTATATATAAATGTATTAAAACTAGTAGAGCAACCTCAGCATCTACAGAGAAATGAGCCAACATTTCCATTGTGCAATATTTGATCCAAGTATCCCATTCAGCTGTATACACAGCCCATGTTACTGCTGCTAATGAACCTTTAATATAAACCAACATCATGTCATCATTACCTTCCAAAGAAAAGTCACAGACAAGGTATCCCTTCCCAAACTGCTTCTGGATATGGATGATGCACCTCCGACACTGGTTACTGGAAAAGAAGTTCAGCTAAAGAATATTCGACTGAACAAAAGTAGCTTTCAGCCATATAGTAAAAGAAAGGCAATGCAACACAAGCTCACACAACACATGTGCGACCAAATTGTTTTTTGATGACAATGCATTAGTTGCAAAACAATACAATCAGATTGTAATATTATCGTCTTGTTAGCCAAAACTCTACCCAAATGGTTACAGCTACTACAATCGAAAAGATTTTTAGCAACACTTTATTGTTTGTGATGTTCTTTGAAGCCAATAAATTTGGCCAAGGTTCAGCTACCCACTGAGATTGAAAAACGACCCCAAAACCCAAATCACACACTGAAGTAGTGAACAAACCAAGGTCATTTGAGGGTTTAAAATCCTCCTGTAAGCAGCAAATTCCATTGAAGGAATCTAAAAAACAAAGCCATACCCGTAAATCTTGTTTCATCTCACTAGAGAGCTTAAGGTGAAACCCGGCTGAGCCGTATAGCAGTGGCACGGTGGGTAATAAGGGCTTTGTATTGCCAGATAGCATTAAGCCTTCTTAATGTCGGGCCAATGTTAGATCCGGCCAGTAAGAATTACAAGTAAATAGTAAAGAAGACACAACACAGAGAGAAAACAGTTTACTTGAAATAAAAATGCAAACACGTATCTAGAATCCATTTTTATTAACTCCTCATACCCGTCCTCGATCCTCTGCGATGTCTTCTTGATTGGAGGCTGTGGTGAAGAACAAGCATTATGTTACCCCAGCCTCCAAACACTGAATGAATGAGCCACCAGCTCCGTTCCAGTAAGCGGTGACTCTTAAGGTGACCCGTGGACAGCTCAGGTAAACAAGGTACTTCCTATGGTTAGCGGCCACCATGGTTACCTGACTGGTGGCCTTGAGTGACATCAGTGGGATCACATTGGCGTTGAAGGTGAGTGACCTGGGCGGTCAGCTGATGCAATTGTCATAGCAATGGTTCTATAGAGCACCATTATAATTTTTTTTTTTTTAAATCAGATAGTTTTTATTCAGTTTTAAACATATATAAACACATACTTAGACATTACAACAGTAATGTATAAAATCCCTCAACCCCATCCCACCCCTCTCCCAACCTACCCCCTCCCCTTTCCTGGTCCATTGATATACTCCTTTCAAGCAGAGAAAAATGGCATAAACGTAACAGTGAATACACATTACCCAGCAATCAATATAGCAACCACAGAGCCCCAGTACCACAGATTAGATTCCGGAGTGGTTAGCCATCTGCTGACAGTGCCTGAAGGCCCATCCATCCTGCCCATATTTTATCAAACACATTTGGTCTTTCCCGTTTAGTGTAGATCAGTTTTTCCCTATGAACAATTACGTTTAGTTTTCGTACATATTCTCTACGTGTGGGAGCCACATCCGAGGTCCAATGTAGTGCTATCAATTTCTTAGCTATATAGAGCATTCTAGCAACCGCAAGTCGTATATACTCATCACCTCCAACCTCCTCCACATAGCCCAGCACACAAACGGTCGGATCCCTGGGGACATCCTGCTCCGTAGCCATATGTATTAGATTAAGAACCACAATCCAGAACCCCTGAAGGCGAGGACACGTCCAGAACATGTGGAGTATGTCAGCACCCTCCAGTGTGCACCTGGGGCAACATGAAGTTTGTCTCAAGCCTTTGTCAAATAACCACTTAGGCGTCCTGTATACCCTATAGAGGATATACAGCTGAGACAGACGGCCCGGCTCACTCAGTGATAGTCGAGGAGTCATGTTCAGTATAGATTCCCAATGATCCGCCGTTATACCATCTATTTGTTGTTCCCACTTCTCCAATGCCCGTATTGGGTGTCCCAACAAACTAGTTGACAGGAGCCCCCCATACACAAAAGAGATGATTCCTTTAGTAGAGGTCTGGATACCCATCATGGTAACAATAGCATCCTGATGTATAGCAATATTGCATATGTGAGTCTGTGCAGTATATGCATGTCTGACCTGTAGGTCCTGGTAGAACGAGGAGTGTGGGAGCGAAAATTCGCCTCTTAATGCTTCGAATGTTTTAAAGACTCCTCCCTCCACCAGCTGTGAAAGCCACCAGATGCCCACACGACGCCAGTGTGCGAAACCCTTCAAGGCCTGCAGTTGTGGTAAATGTGGGTTATCCCAAATAGGAGCATAACGTGTAAAACCTACAATTCCTCTCAGACTCTTCATCTTATCCCACACTTTAACCATGAGCCTCACCGTGGGAACCTTAGACATCCACTTTCTCAAACCATCAGACTCCAGTTTAGACAGCAGAGGTCCCCTACCCGCCAAAAATTGGAGAATATCTCGACCTCCCCCCTGTCTCTCGGCCGTGCACTCCGCACCCCCCGCCATATGTTGACACTGTGAAGATATAAAGTAGAGCCACGGGTTGGGCAACGCCAGACCTCCCTCCTCCTTACTCCTTTGCAAATGTTCCAGCTTTATCCTAGCGCACTTCTTCCCCCAGATAAGTTCCCTAAATAATGCATTAATTTTTAAAAATCTGTTATGCGGAAGCCATATTGGGGAATTATGCAGGACGTACAGAAGCTGAGGCATGACCACCATCTTCAACAAGTTCCCCCCCCCACCACCACCGAAGCACCATTATAATTTAACTTGCATTGTCATGGATCCCGGTGCTTCTGAGTATTCCCTTGTTTTTACCAATCACTAAAATCACAATATGTTGCATTTTTTTTGTATCATCCCAAAAAGGGTGACACACGGATCTGGGAGGTACCGGAGACAACTGGATGCACTTGCAAGTTCCTCCGGCCCCATTGAAAGTTAATGGGGCCAAAAACAGATCCGGGTGTATCCGGTTTCAACTAGACTTACCCAGAATCCAAACAATTGATGTGTGATACCAGTCTGAGAGGACATTAGTTACTACTGAAGAGAGTGCACAATAAAATGGATGAACATAATGCTCGAGTGTTGGATTATTTTAACCTAATTTTGCACTGTGGAAATCTCTACTGTGTTTTGAGTGCGGTGATTGTAGTGAGGAGATGTGTTATATCATTTTTCAGCTTTACAGTATCTTGATTTTTTTTACAGAGCTGTTTGGATGCCAAAACTTTGGAGCTCCAAGAAAAAAATAACATCTGTCTAGAGGTCAGTGAGCAATATCATTTACAAATATTGAAATTCTACTCTATATGTCCCCAAAATGTCATTAATAAATATGTAATAAAGAAGAGTGCCCAATACTGACCCCTGTGGTAACCCACTGTTATCTGTGACCTAGTCTGAGTGTGTTCATTAGTAATCACCCTTTGTTTCCCATCACTGAGCCAGTTCTTAACCCAGTTTACACATATTTTCCCTATCCCCATTATTCTCTTTTTATGTATCAACCTTTTGTGTGGCACCATATCAAAAGCTTTTGAAAAGTCCATATACACAACGTCCACTGCGTTTCTCCGATCCAGTCCGAAACCTACCTCTTCATAGAAGCTGGTCAGATTAGTTTGACAGGACTAATCCCTCATAAACCCATGTTGATACTGGGTCATAATCCAGTATAGCATCTCTTAAGAAACCCTCTAAGATTTTACCCACAGTAGAGATTAAATTTACAGGCCTATAATTTTCAGGCTCAGTTTTTGTCCCTTTTTTTTAATATTGGCACCACATTTGCTATGCGCCAGTCCTGTGGTACAGACTCTGTTACTATGAAATCTTGGAAGGTTAAAAATAATGGTCTATGATGGTACTTAACTCCTGCAGTACCTGGGGATGTCTGCAATCCGAGGCAGGGGAATTGTCAACTTTAGTGATTTTTAAACAGCACCGTACTATTCTGCTGGGTTATAAATTGACATTTAATGAACAATTTCGTGTATCCCTGATCATGTCATCTGTCATGGATTTGTTTGTATAAATATTGTTGAAGAAAAGGCATTTAGCATATTGGCTTTTCCCTCATCCAACATTTCACCCAGACTATTTTAAGGGGACCAACACGATCATTTTTTTTTTTAGTTTCTACCTATTTATGTAGTTGAAGAATATTTTTGGATTATTTTTACTTTCTCTGGCAATGAGTCCCTCTGTCTCAATCTTTCCTATCTTTATTTGCTTTTTACAGAATTTATATAATTTTCTATAGTTATTTAAAGCCTCATCACTACCTACTTGCTTTAATTCTCTAAATGCTTTCTGTCACTTATTGTGTCCCTTACAGCTCTATTTAGCCATAGTGGTTTCCTCCTATTTCTAGCTTGTTTATTCCTATAGGGTATATACTGTGCACAGGTCCTATTCAGGATGCTAATAAATGTCTCCCATTTGCTTTCTGTACTTTTATGTCTCAGGACATCGTCCCGGTTTATTGCACTAAGATCATCTCTCAACCGTTGGAAATTTGCCTTCCTGAAGCTTAGTGTCCTTGTAGCCCCTCTATTATACATCTTATTAAAGGATACAAGAAAACTTATTGTTTTGTGATCACTATTACCCAAGTGACCTCCAACCTGTATATTTGATGCACAGTCTGACCTGTTGGTTAATATTAGGTCTAGCAGTGCCCCCTTCCCCCCCGTCTGGTTGGGTCCTGAACCAGTTGTGAAACTTGGCCCAAAGAGTAATTGTCTCCAGATTTCCTTCCTAGTGAGGACGTCTTCTGCTGAACCACAGTGTGGTGCCGGAGCTTTGGCTTCCGGAGAATCCAACTGGTACCAGTTAAGGTTTGGTAACAGGAACGTCTCGTAGTCTAATTTATTCTTTTTATATCTATTCTAGAGCGAGTCCATCATACAAGACCTGAAAGAGAGAGTGAGCCAGCTAACATCTAATGAAGAGGTAACGTAGATCATTATAATAATGCTAGAAATCATGTTCTTTGCAGGATGACTCCTTCCTTCTAAGCTAAATTTTTATCAATATTTTTGCAGGCTCTACAAAAGAAAGTAGCAGAACTGGACGAGCGGCTCGAAGACTCTGACCGGAAAATTGTAATGTAAGAATTATTTTTTGTTTTATAAAATGCACCGAATTATAAGACGCACCCCAAATTAGGTGAATGAAAAGAGGAAAAAAAATAATTTTTAATGTTAAATGGGGTCCATCTTATAATGCCAGTGTCTGTCTTACAATCAGTATATATGTCCCTCATCCTAGTAAATGACCCCCCATTCTAGTATATATGTTTTCTATCCTGGTATATGTGTCCCCCATCCTGGTACATTGATCTACCATCCTGATAAGGCCCCTTATCTTGGATATGGCACCCCTGTGCTAGCAAATATAGCCCCCCCTGTGCTAGCACATATAACCTCCCCCTGTGCTGGCAGTTATAGCCCCATGTGTTGGCACATATACCTTTCCCACTGTACTGGTACACGTTCCTCTGTGATGTCACATATTCCCCTGTGATGGCACACATTCCTCTGTGCTGGCACATATTGCTTCCCCCCGTGCTGGCACATATAGCTCCCCCCCCCCCTCCCCGTGCTGGCACACATAGTCCCCCCTGTGCTGGCACATAGCTCACTGTGATGGCACACATCCCCCTGTGCTGGCACATATAGCTCCCCTTCCCCCAGTGGTGGCACATACAGTCCCCCTATGCTGGCACATAGCCCACTGTGATGGCACACATCCCCCTGTGCTGGCACATATAGCTCCCCTTCCCCCTTTCTGGCACATATAGTCCCCCCTGTGCTGGCACATAGCCCACTGTGATGGCACACATTCCCCTATGATGGCAACCTGTGCTGGCACACATTCCCCTGTGCTGGCACCCTTTCCCCTGTGATGGCACATATGCCCCCCGGTCACTCTTTATACCCCGTGCCGGCGCGCACACTGTCAAATAATAAAGGCTGTTACTCACCTTCTGTCACTCACACCATGTTCCCAGCTCAGCAGTTACATCTTGCATCGGTCCTGGGCATCATGAGGCTAATGAGCGGGAGCACGTGACCTCCCGCTGCCTCCTGCAGCCTGATCCAGCCTCCTCCAGCCCCCAGATACCGCTCCAAAGCAGCCCCCTCATGCAGTACAAAACACTAGATTCAGATTATAAGAAGCACCCCCCCACACTTTCCCCCAAAATTTGGGGAACAAAAGTGCGTTTTGTAATCGGGAATATAAGGTTATTATTCTACATCTCATTCAGTGCTTCTGTATCACATAATGCTAGAAGGTTAAATAATGTTTGATAAGTAATATGTAAATATATTTCTAAAGGCGCCATTGACATTAATGTCTTACCAGATGTCAGTAACAACCCATCCAATCCACATAGTCAAACAAATCAAACCATAAATGTCCATAAATTAACTTGGTGAAATTCACAGGTAGGAGAGAGGAGCGGCGCTCACCACTGACAATTCCAGGGAAATGCACTTTATTACAGACACAGGATTGCAGACAGAGACATTATTAATATCATGTGAATACACGCTTGTTCCGAGTGTGAGCCTGAAGAAGCGTGTATTCATGTAAACAGATGTTGCTCATTTTACTGATGTCTCTATCTGCCATCCTGTGTCTGTAATAAAGGGCATTTCCCTGAAATTGTCAGTGGTGAGCGCCGCTCCTCTTTCCTTCCTTTTCAGGCTGGAAGGGTGAGTACACTGAGGTCCTCCGTCTCCCTGCTGTGGAGATACCGGTGCCACAGCGAGCGCTACACATGTATGAGCAGCAGAAGACTGACCTAAGTGATAGAAATGTATATAAAAATATAACCATAATGAACAGAATTAAGTCTGTCCCCTGCACAATAGTCATAGTCTCTCATGGGGCCCCTTAGAAAAATGACTTGTCCAAGTTTAGGAGCCCTAGCTGTACCATTCCTGTAAATGGAAAAGATTCTTAATCATCACTTTTCTGTTTAGTCTGCAGAGAAAGAACGCCGAGCACCTGGAAGAAACCAACAAACTGCAGAGGAGCCTGGAGAGAGCTGAGGAGTCGGCTCTCCGAGAGAAGAAAGAACTGGTAAGATCGACATCTACCTGTAGATTGTAGAATTGTTGTAAACCAGTCAGATTTGGCATGTGGACATCATAGAGATCAGGTTGGGTGAGGATACAGTAGATGAGGAGAGAGGACCCTGCCCACGAGGGCTCACAGTCTACAAGGGATGGGTGAGGATACAGTAGATGAGGGGAGAGGACCCTACGTGTGAGGGCTCACAGTCTACAAGGGATGGGTGAGGATATAGTAGATGAGGGGAGAGGACCCTGCCCGCAAGGCCTCACAGTCTACAAGGGATGGGTGAGGATACATTAGATGAGGGGAGAGGACCCTACGTGCGAGGGCTTACAGTCTACAAGGGATGGGTGAGGATACATTAGGTGAGGAGAAGACCCTGCCCACGAGGACTCACAGTCTACAAGGGATGGGTGAGGACACAGTAGGTGAGGAGAGAAGACCCTGCCCACAAGGACTCAAAGTCTACAAGGGATGGGTGAGAATATAGTGGGTGAGGAGAGAGGACCCTGCCCACGAGGGCTCACAGTCTACAAGGGATGGATGAGGATACAGTAGGTGAAGGGAGAGGACCCTGCCCACAAGGGTTTACAGTCTACAAGGGATGGGTGAGGATACAGTAGGTGGGGAGAGGACTCTGCCCACAAGGGCTCACAGTCTACAAGGGATGGATGAGGATACAGTAGGTGAGGAGAGAGGACCCTACCCGCGAGGGCTCACAGTTTACAAGGGATGGGTGAGGATACAGTGGGGCTGTTAAAGCTGGTTTTGCGGTGGTGTAGTGGACTGAGGCTGACTGCAGGTTGTAAGCTGTCGGAGGAGATGGGTCTTTAGGTTCCTTTTGAAGGTTTCCACAGTAGATGAGAGTCTGAGGTGTTGGGTAGAGAGTTCCGGAGTATGGGGGATGCATGAGAGAAGTCTTGCATGCGGTTGTGGGAATAGGAGATAAGACGGGAGGAGAGAAGGCGATCGTGTGAGAATCGGAGGTTACATGCTAGTAAAGTTAAAAAAAAAAGGGCCTTCTGGTCCCTAGTAGAACAATACAAAAACATATAATTACTATGTGACACCTAAGTGCAAGTACAGTGCAACTATCACCATTAGTAATATTACAGTATGAAGGTAAGAAGAGGTGGTGTCCCAGGGTACAAGCTTAAATTACCCAATCATACAAGATTCTTCGATGGACCCACATTTATCATATAAACATACAGAATGATAAGGAACGATCTCACTCATAACAGATGTGTAGATCAGGGAGGACCTCAGTAGACCAGGACTGGGGGGCAATAATCTGCACCACGCAGTACCCGGTGTGGCTGGTATGAGGTCAATGTCCTGCTGTCCTCCTCATTCACCCTACACATTTCGTTAAGAATAACTCATCAGGGAGCGGAATATGGAGCTGTAAGCTTAGAGAGCAGCAGCACGCCTCCTCATTGGCATGTAAGACCTGCAAAAGGATCAGTGCTCTGTATGTATAACTACCTAGTCACCACCTCCTCAGACAAATACTAATCACGTGTGGGTTAGGGGGCAATCATCTCCCCAACACGAGTCCACATTGAGCCTCTCAGATCCACTATGACATAGTCGTGCAGCGTCAGATCCAAAACACTGGAAATATTATAATACATGGTGAAGCCGGGGGAAATCAAACCTTGTTCTTCAGTGCGCAGGCGCGCTTCATGCTACGTGACTATCATAAAGTCCAGCATAGTAACGTAAATAGTGAAACTGGCGCCACCTGTGCTTGCGCGGACTGTGCTAAGCAAGCGTCTTAGGTGTTGCCATAATGGACATAAGCTGCGTTTATCTTAATTAAGCTTCCGCAGAGATTTAGATCACCCGTAAAGATAGTGAATATCTAACAAAGAATAAGAATTGCTGATCTTCCCTCCGCATTTCATAGAAGCAGAAGATCCAAATATATCCGGTTATTCAGATAAGGTATCCATTGCTAAAGTCCAAATAGCACATCAATAGAAGGGTTTTTTATCAACAAAAAGAAGATTTTAGATTAAGTCGGAGAGGAGGATAGTGGTAGAAAAACACTTTATCAGAGAAGAATACAAAAGTGTATATATAGGTAATTGTCACTCATGGAGCGGATGAGGGGAAGGAAGCAGTAAGGTAAATGGGCAAGGGACACAGGGAGGCTAGTCTGGCAGTTTTGGCAGGGAAATATCCACACAGACGTCTACATGATGGACATTGATGAGGCCATAAATATGAAGTGTTTCTACAAAATAAAAAAATGTATAAAAAGATCTCCTAGTTCTATATCCTCAAACTGTGACTGACAGCGGAGTATAGAACACAAAGGCCCTGGTGTCCCCGCTCAGTGTCGACTGTCCCTATCTCCACTGCACTAGGGTCCTGAAAATCAAAGAAAACAAGTAAATGTGAGGCGCTCATTCAGGCCTGTAGGAGCTTGTGTCTGGGGTCTGTGGGTCCATTCAGACTCAATCTGAAGGATGCGGCGGTCCCAATCTCCACCTCTTTTAGGGTAATTCATGAGGTCGATCTCTGTGAATTTGAGGTTTAACACATTGCTTGAATGTACTTGGTTCATATGTCTGGCTATTGGGTCTCTCTTCTTTACCACGTCTCTGAGGTCTTCTTCTACTTTCCTCCTCAGTTCCCTCTTGGCTTTGCCCACATATTCAAGATGGCAACAACAAATAGCTCTATAAATGATTCCTTAATTAAATTACGGATGGTGACCTGTATTAGAGCTTATGAAGTTGTTTCCAGTCTGAATATGAGGGTTAGCGACACAACTATTACATCTGAAGGAGCCCTCCAATTTGGAGGATAGCCACATCATTTTTTTGGGTGCAACAAAGTAGCTATTCATTAGTTTATCCCCTAATCATCTGCCCAAGGGTCGTGAGCCAATGGCCTGACCAATATCACCATCAAGGCGTAGAATTGACCAGTGCTTGGTTAGAATTGAAGGAATTGCCTCCGATCCATTATTAAAGGTTGGAATAAATCTTACTGTTGGATCACCAAGTTTCTGAGTTGTGATTCTGGGGGTTAGCAGAGTGGATCTATCTCTACCTGAGACTTTGGTTAGTACCTTATCAGGGTAACAGCTATCATTGAATATTTTGTGTATATCACGCACTTATTCCTGATAATCAACATTATAGGAACAACTGCGTCGGGTTCTTAAATATTGAACCTTTGGAATCCCTTGGAGAAGACACCTGTGATGGTTCCTATCCCATTGCAAAAGTGAATTAGTGAATGTAGATTTGCGATGAGTCTTCATGGATAGTTCTCCATCAGCGGATCTGGAAATTGCTCTACCTATAGGACAACGTGTAAATTAAAGTTAAAATGGAATGTGAAGAACGCCATAAGTTTGGTTGATCTGTCAAAGAAAACAGCATCACCTATAGGACATCTGTGACTGGGGGGCAAATGTAGCACAGACATTCATTATTGCCTGAAAAAGGGTTCGCCCCATCATACTCTTGGGGTGAACTCATTCTACTGCTGCCGCAGCTTCTCTGTATTCAGGAGGAAAGAGACACCGGATGAACGAGACAACGCATAACAGAGACAGAGAGCACACAGGGGGAGAGACAGTACAAGGAGAGAAAGCGCACAGGAAGAAAAATAAGCGCATAGGGGGAAGAGAGAACGGACAGGGGAGGAGATGGCACAAGGAGAGAGAGCACACACAAGGGAGAGAAACAGCACAGGTTGAGGAGAGAGAGTTCACATGGAGAGAGAGCGCACAAGGGGAGGAGAGAGAGCACACAGAGGGAAGATAGTACACAGGTGGAAGAGATGGTAAAACAGGAGAGAGAGCACATAGGGAGTAGAGATGTCAAAAGAGGAGAAGAGAACGCACAGAGGAAAGAGAAAGTGCGCACAACGGGGAGAGACCTAAAAAGGGGAGAGAGTGCACTGGGGAAAGACAGCATAATGAGAGAAAGTGCATACTGGAAAAAGAGCATGCACTGGAGGAAGAGAGAGAACACAAGGGGAGTGAGAGTGCACAAGGGGAAGAAAGTGTACAGTGGGGTGAGACAGAAGAAGGGGAGAGTAAGTGCACTGGGGGAGAGACAGCACAAGGGAAAGAGAGCGCACAGGGGGAGAAACGGCACAGGAGAAGGGAGAGTGCACAGGGGAAAGATAGTGCACAAAGGGGAGAGACAGCAAAGGGGGGTGGCAAGCAGCAAAGCCTGACAAGCCACAGCCAACCCGTACAGCAGTGGGCTCCCCCTGCCCTCCTCGGTGGGGACTAATCTATAATTTCACATGTTCTAGAATCACCCGATGCAATAGAATTGGTCCCGTGTCTAGTCTACTATAAATAGGCCCTATAAAGTCTGTCTGTGTGTCTGTAATTTGCCCCCAAAACAGCACCACCTAAAGGAGACTGTGTAAATGACAGTTTAACTGAAATGTGAAGAAGCCCTAACGTTTGGTTGATCAGTCAAAAACAGCGCCACCTATAGGACATCTGTGACAGGGGGGTCCACACGCTGTCCAGGACACTGGCCGCAGTGCAGGCATTCATTATCGCCTGAGTCCGGTCCATCATACCTTTGGGGCAGACCCGTACTGCTGCTGCCGGGGTACAGAAATAATAAATTAATTAGCACAGAATATTGGATCTAAAGATGAAATGTTGGTGAAACATAGATTAATAAATACATAGTGTATTAAAGCCACCTAATAAGATATTATTATTAATTTTTCTGTATATAATTTATTTTTTCTTAGCTCGCTATCTCTCAACGGGAGATAAAAGAACTGCGGGACGCTACCGATGGATTGAAACAACGGATCTCAGAACTAAAGGTGAGTTTCATGGGGAAAGTGTCAAGTACTTGTCAGAAGTGAAGAGATTTTAGGGTATGTGCCCACAGGACGTTTTTTGAGCAGTCCTGAACGCAGCAAAACCTGAGGATCCTAGAGTTCTTGACAGGAGAAGTGCTATGATCTTGTCTGCGTTTTTTGTGCGTTTTTACTGCGTTTTTGATGCTACGTTTTTTCCTGCGGTTTTCCCATTGGCTGCACCAAAAACGCAGGAATAATTGACATGTCAATTCTTTCCTATCCGCACCAAAAACGCAGGTATTTGACAGTTCTTGACACTTGCAAAACCAATGTGTGTGCACAGCGTTTCTGTAAAATACATTGGTTTTGCTGGGAAGCCCAACCGCAGGAACAAATTAGCATAAATTACCATAAAACCAATGGTTTTCTGCATGCGGAAACCGCAGCAAAAACGCCCTGTGTGCACATACCCTTAGTATTTAAAAATGTTACCTAATTTCTGTAGATTTGTGGCCGCTGATAGGAACTAAGAGACCCGAGAGGAAAGGTCTAAGTCAGGGGTCTCAAACTCGGCTGGGTTGGTGGGCCGCACATAGAAAAACATTTACAGTGGGGGGCCGCATCCCTTGTAGGATGAAGTGATATTTTTAGTAATACCAGAATTTTTTGTTCAATGTAGTAAAGTACAAATTCTGATCCCTTTCTTGTAGTAATGTCCCCATCCTGTAGTAATGTCCTTTTCTACTGATGTCCCCTATTTTGATCCCCTTTTCTAGTGATGTACTCCTTCCTGATCCCTTTTTCTAGTGATGATCCCTATCCTGATCCCTGTTTCTAGTGATGTCCCTCATCGATCATGGTCCCCTTTTGTAGTGATGTCCCCCATCCTGATCCCCTTTTCTAATGATGTCCCCCTTCCTGATCTCCTTTTCTAGTGAAAGCCCCCACCCCATTCCCCTTTGGTAGTGATGTCCCCATCTTGATCCCCTTTAGTGATGATGTCCCCCATCCAGATCCCCTTTTATAGTGATGTCCCCCATCCTGATCTACTTTTATAGTGATGCCCCCCATCCTGATTTACCTTCTTTTTACACACTCAAATACACACTCTATCACACTCACACATAAACCTACTCACAAACCCCCCCCACACACACACAGTCTCACACATCCTCATACACACTCTTACACTCACACTCATACACACCCTGAAACTCGCACACACTTATACACTCACCCTCACACACACAACTTCTCACACACACTCACACGTTTCTCACTTTAATGATGCATCTCTCCAGTGCAGGGGGCCGCTGTGGTCCCCGCTGTACTGACTTCCGGCCTCCGCTGTGCTATGACTTCCACCAGCCGCCGCTCAGACAAGCTCTGTTGCTCATCAAGATCAATGCAATCTGCCAGCCAGAGGCCTGCAGGTGACGTCATATTCTGCCGTTAGCTGCAGGCCTCTCATTGGCTGGCAGCTTGCTTTTATCTTGCTGAATGGCTAAGCTTGTTAGTGCTGCGGACAGAAGTCATCACACAGCGGGGACTACAGCAGCCCCCTGCACTGGGGCGATGCATCATTATGTTGTCCAAGGTGCTGCGGGCCGCATAGTGAAGCCCCAGGGGCCGCATGCGGCCCTCGGGCCGCGAGTTTGAGACCCCTGGTCTAAGTGATGTCGTATCATCCAACCCTTCATGCCGTCATGAGAACACAGAACCCATTATACTATTGTATAATAAACCTTGTACTAATAAATAAGACCCAGGACTAAAGTAGGATAAAATGGCTGAGGGGCTTTATTAAGGGTTACTGAATAATTTAAATAAATCAGTTAATAAATAACTTTAGTAAATACTTTAATAAATTACCATAACTATAAAAAGCCACCAAAGACGTAAAATCCAAATTTCGCCCATTTAGGTTGGGCAATTTTTCCCAAACGGCCGTGCATTAATTATGTATGTCCCCACCAAAAAAACTCCACAACCACAATTCTACAATGTTTTGTACCCCCAAATGAAATATATCTAACCCAACTACGCCTAAGTGAACCCTGTCCCCACAATACAAACCGGGGTTAAATCCCTCCAGATCTACAAGAGAAACCTGCAATAGACGTCATAAACCTCCATCGCTTTAGTCACCGGCTTTCTGATGATTTCCATCAATTCAAACCTTCAGAAGCCGAGATCAAAGGGGGAACGACCTCAGAAAAGACCACAAACACCCGGGAACAAACACATGATCAACCTCACACCCTTTATTACACCCCAGAGAAGATCCAGTGTCTGAACCTTCCCCAGGTCATTCCCCGCAAGGTGTAAGATAATGAGGTCGGGTTGAGGGAAAGACAATGAAAGTTGATGTAACAATATCCATAACTGGTTCCACTTCATACCACCAACTCCGTCCCAGAAAATCAAACCTTGTGATGGGTCAGAAGAAAGATTCTCAGAATCTTATTGTTTTGTGATTATTACCCAAGTGACCCCAAACCTGCATATATTTGATAAGTGGTCCGACCTGTTGGTTAATTTTAGGTCTAGCAGTGCCCCCCCCTGTCTGGTTGGGTCCTGAACCAGTGGTGAAAGCCCAATTAATTGTCTCCAGATTTCCTTCCTAGTGAGGATGTCTTCTGCTGAACCACAGTGTGGTGTCGGAGCCTTGGCTTCCGGAGAATCCAACTGGTACCAGTTAAGGTTTGGTAACGGGAACGTCTCGTAGTCTAATTTATTCTTTTTATATCTATTCTAGAGCGAAACCGTCATGCGAGACCTGAAAGAGAGAGTGAAGAAGCTAAGATCTAATGAAGAGGTAACGTAGATCATTATAATAATGCTAGAAATCATGCTGGCCACGCTGAACTTCAGAACCTGGAGCTGTCCCCTGCTGAGATTTCAGTACCGTGGCTAGCTCCCCCCAAGCCGTGCTCCTGACATTTCAGCAGGGACAGCTCCTTAACCCTGCGATCGCCGAATCCAGTATCCGGTTCTGTTGTATCCGGGCCTGTCAGGTTCTCTCCGGTGTTTCCTGCAAAACACCAGACAGAAGCTGATACACCACAACCGTGGTGTGAAACCGGCCTAAGCTAAATTTTTTATCAATATTTTTGCAGGCTCTACAAAAGAAAGTGGCAGAAATGGACCAGCGACTTGAAGAATCTGACCTGAAAATTGTAATGTAAGTACCGTAGCTTTCAATTTATAAGATGCACCCCCAAATTTGGTGAAGGAAAAGAGAAAAAAATAGTTTTTAATGTTTAATGGGGTCCGTCTTATAATGCCAGTGTCTGTCTTACAATCATGATATATGTCCCTCATCCTGGTACATGACCCCCATCTAATTATATAATTGTGAAGTGGCTCATTTATTTCTGTCTGGTTGTCCGCCTATGTCACTTCTGGCAGTGCCATATTTTCACACCCAAGTGATGGGGATGGAAATATGGCAGCCGCATCCTGCTGCATGCTCTCCCCACCCGCTTCCAGCAGTCCGCCCGATCACCCCCCCACCGGAAAACTGTAATGTAAGTACAGCTCTTGCCACTCAACGTGCTCTCACGCCACTCAGCCGCTCTCACCCCCCGCTCTCAACCACTCAGCCCGCCTCCACCCACTCAGCCCGCTCTCACACCACTCAGCCCGCTCTCACACCACTCGCCCCTCAGCTCGCTCTCACACCACTCAGCTCGCTCTCACACCACTCAGCTCGCTCTCACACCACTCAGCTCCGCTCTCACCACCACCCGCTCTCAGCCCCACCCCTGCCCACTCTCACCCCTCTTAGCCGTTCTCACCTCGCTCTGCCCGCTCTCTACCCCACACAGCCAGTGCTCAGCCCGCTCTCATACTGCACACCACTCAGCCCGCTCTGTCCGCTCTCACCCGCTCTGTCCGCTCTCACCCTGCTCTGTCCGCTCTCACCCTGCTCTGTCCGCTCTCACCTTGCTCTGTCCGCTCTCACCCTGCTCTGTCCGCTCTCACTCTGCTCTGTCCGCTCTCACCCTGCTCTGTCCGCTCTCACCCTGCTCTGTCCGCTCTCACCCTGCTCTGTCCGCTCTCACCCTGCTCTGTCCGCTCTCACCCTGCTCTGTCTGCTCTCACCCTGCTCTGCCGCTCTCACCCTGCTCTGCCCGCTCTCACCCTGCTCTGCCCCTCTCACCCTGCTCTGCCCGCTCTCACCCTGCTCTGCCCGCTCTCACCCTGCTCTGCCCGCTCTCACCCTGCTCTGCCCGCTCTCACCCTGCTCTGCCCGCTCTCACCCTGCTCTGCCCGCTCTCACCCTGCTCTGTCCGCTCTCACCCTGCTCTGTCCGCTCTCACCCTGCTCTCACCCCACTCTGCCTGCTCTCACCCCACTCTGCCTGCTCTCACCCCACTTTGCCTGCTCTAACCCCGCTCTGCCTGCTTCTCATATCCCGCTCTGCCTGCTCTCATCACGCTCTGCCTGCTCTCACCCGCCGCTCAGCCCAGTCTCACCCCACACGCCGCTCAGCCTGCTTCCATCCCGCACCCCACTCAGCCCGCTCTTGCCACACTCCACTCAGCTCTCTTTCACTCAGCCCGCTCTCTTCCAGTCAGCACGCTCTTGCCCCACTCAGTCTACTGTCACCCCACTCACCTTGTCCATCTCACAGCCAGTCATCCCGCTCTTCTCTTAGCCAGCTTAACCCGCAGCCCGCCGAATAAGGAATAACATGAGTTCTTCATACAAGAAGACGGCTGTCAAGCTCCACCACCCTATATCCACCAGGATTCCCAGGCAGTGAATTAATGGCAGACGTCCATCAATGAATGAGAAAGATAAAATCCACTGCCACTTGCGGTTATTTCCTTTTATTTTCTTAAATGTGAAACATACAGATGCCCTGGTGTGGGGCTGCTATACGCGTTTCGGAGATATACTCCTTATTCATTAGCTCATCAAACTACAATAAAACACACACATATATACAAGTAAAAGCACAAGTCACAGTAGCACCTGTATTCCATTTACCATGATTACATCTTGGAAATTTAACTCCTTTATTGCCAGCTAAGTATAGAAATGTGAGAGACCTTCATATGAATACAAATATACAAATATAAAAAGAACAGTTGAATATTTTTAGAAATAAATAAATACATTCATAGAATCATGATTTATTATAAATATTTTATTACCACTGCTCTATTTAATGGAAATAAAACAAATCATTCTTGAAATTGTTTATGCAGCTGAATACACGATCACCAAATGGTCTCAATTTCAAGAATGATTTGTTTTATTTCTATTAAATAGAGCAGTGGTAATAAAATATTTATAATAAATCATGATTCTATTAATGTATTTATTTATTTCTAAAAATATGCAACTGTTCTTTTTATATTTGTATATTTGTATTCATATGAAGGTCTCTCACATTTCTATACTTAGCTGGCAATAAAGGAGTTAAATTTCCAAGATGTAATCATGGTAAATGGAATACAGGTGCTACTGTGACTTGTCCTTTTACTTGTATATATGTGTGTGTTTTATTGTAGTTTGATGAGCTAATGAATAAGGAGTATATCTCCGAAACGCGTATAGCAGCCCCACAGCCAGGGCATCTGTATGTTTCACATTTAAGAAAATAAAAGGAAATAACCGCAAGTGGCAGTGGATTTTATCTTTCTCACGAGTTCTTCATGCCATTGTTCTCTTTCTCATGCCACTGCCGCATGACAACGAGCACAAGGGACCCAGAGAGCGACCACAGGGGCCGCATGACAACGAGCACAAGGGGCCGCAGAGAGCGACCACAGGGGGAGCAGAGAGCGACCACAGGGGGCGCAGAGAGCGACCACAGGGGCCGCATGACAACGAGCACAAGGGACCCAGAGAGCGACCACAGGGGGGGCAGAGAGCGACCACAGGGGAGCAGAGAGCGACCACAGGGGGCGCAGAGAGCGACCACAGGGGGCGCAGAGAGCGACCACAGGGGGAGCAGAGAGCGACCACAGGGGGCGCAGAGAGCGACCACAGGGGGAGCAGAGAGCGACCACAGGGGGAGCAGAGAGTGACCACAGGGGGAGCAGAGAACATGTACAGGGGGCAGAGAGTAAGGGGGAAAAACAGGAGAGACACTGCACAGGGGGCAGTAATGGCCGCCACCCCAGCGCCACAGAGCCCACCCCCTTTTGAGATATCCCATGATGTCGTAGCATTGGGCTCAAATCTAGTGTATATATAATACTAAGCAATTGTCTTGTGGATTTTCGGTGCATCATGGGGTTGTTTATGAATATTTGCTTACTTGTGTCGCCTCCAGTGGAGTACCCAGAGGAAGCCCACAGAAACACAAGAATAACACACAAATACTTGTAGTTCTTGTCCTTAGTGGGGTTTGGGGCCCCTGCGTCCCCCATCTCTCCTCCCTATAAGCATTATTGAAGTATGTTAATAAACTCTCCAGTAATAAACCCTGGTAAAAAGCTGGAAAAGGAAAAATATGGCGCCACCATAGGGTGTTACCCTTTTCACAATTGGATATTAAAATAATATAGGGTGCTCACCTAGTGGTTGTAAGAGTCACAACCACTATATACTCATATATATCCAATCCAAATGGTTGCAGCAGTCTTCCAAAAAAAGATCTAACATTAAATCAAAAGAAATGTTGGAATTTTTGACCGCGCTGCCATATAAAAAAACACAAAGATTCTTTGCAGTTGATAATGATTTTTATTTCTCAACGCATTTCCAGGCACTCTGGCCCCTTCATCAGGATGGACATCGGTGGTTTTCTCCTGATGAAGGGGCCAGAGTGCCTGGAAACGCGTTGAGAAATAAAAATCACTATCAACTGCAAAGAATTTTGTGTTTTTTCTTATATGGTAGCGCGGACAAAAATTCCAACTTTTCTTTAGATTTAATGATGTTAACACTAATAAACCCTGTGGAGGCCCTCAGGCATTCGACATCTTGGGGCCCCTCCAGAAATTTATTTTCTAATAATGATCACTTTTCTGTTTAGTCTGCAGATTGAGAATGCCGAATTACTGGAGGAGAAGGAGAAAGCAGAGGAGGCAGAGGAACGATTGAGAGAGGAGCTGGTAAGATCGACTTCTACCTGGATATAATATGTACAAAGATATACATGTCAAAAAGCAAACCGCACCAGGGGCGAAACCCGATGGAACCTTTCTTGGTGTTGATTTAGAATTGATGTAAACCTGTCAGATTTGGCATGTGAAAAGGGCAAACATAGATCGTACAATAATAGATAATAGACGTACAATAATCATGAACAATACAAGGCACACACAGGTACAGGGGGAGAGAGGACCCTGCCCACGAGGGCTCACAGTCTACAAGGGATGGGTGAGGATACAGTAGGTGAGGAGAGAGGACCCTGCCCACGAGGGCTCACAGTGTACAAGGGATGGGTGAGGATAGATTAGGTGAGGGGAGAGGACCCTGCCCACGAGGGCTCACAGTCTACAAGGGATGGGTGAGGATACAGTATATGAGGAGAGAGGACCCTGCCCCTGAGGGATCACAGTCTACAAGGGATGGGTGAGGATACAGTAGGTGAGGAGAGAGGACCCTGCCCCTGAGGGATCACAGTCTACAAGGGATGGGTGAGGATACAGTAGGTGAGGGGAGAAGACCCTGCCCACAAGGGCTCACAGTCTACAAGAGATGGATGAGGATATAGTGGGGAGGGTAAAGCTGGTTGTGTGGCTGTTAAGTGGGCTGAGGGTCACTGTAGGTTGTAGGCTGTTGGAGGAGGTGGGTCTTCAGTTTCCTTTTGAAGGAAGGGCACCCGAACCCCATCTCTTCCTGGACAGGCTGCAAACAGAGCCTTGGAGTTTCCTAGCAGCGGTGGGTGGAGGTGAGTGCACTCGTGAAATGGTGAGAGCAGGCAATGAGCTACGGTGCTGGTGGGCGAGCGTGAGGTTGGGCGTGCGGGCATGTGGTGGACATGCGGGTGGTGGGGTTTGAAGCTTTAGTGTCTTGCTGATGGTACCACCAGTGACCGCCACATTGGGAAACCCATCACTTGGGTGTCCCAATATGGCTTCTGCCGTGCTTCCAGTGGTGCAGTACCTTCTGGGATATGGCCTTGTATAGATGGAAGTCAATGACGGACGCCACTAGGTAATTATATATTATATTCTAAAATGCTGTATATAAGTCCCCAGACCGATCGGTATAACACATAAAAAGTTGTTATATTCACCTACAGTCTGGTCCAATGGGCATTGCTGATCTTGACTTCTTGCGATCACCATACTCCTTCCCTACTTCTTTTTATTATATTTCATATGCTAATAAAAGTTATTACTGTATATGACTGTGTCTTATACTTACTGTGATTTATCCTCCCAGGAATGCAAAACCCGGTGCATGTGGGTGACAGAAGAGTGGCTCCATGAAGAGGTAGGGGTTCGTCATGTGTTTTCCCAGTGCTTCTCACATGTGTTTTCCCATTGTCCCCTCACTATTCTCTAGATAAAGCCTTTTGTTTTCCTTATTACTGGCATCTTTTTTCCATGAAGCTTTCTTTATCTTTCTCTTCATGAATAGCTTTATATTAAGAACTAGCTATAGACAACTTCAGATGGTGACTCAGTTCAAATACTTAGGGGTGTGGGTGGCTCTTCCCTTGGCAAGGTATTGGGACCTTAATGTTGTTCCTTTGTTAGACAAATTTAAGCAGAAAATGACTGCTTGGTGCAAGCTGCCACTATCGGTGTCTGGAAGAACCAATTTGATTAAGATGGTGCTTATGCCTCAATTAATGTATGTCCTACACAACTCTCCTATATGGATAGCTAAAAGGAAATTTAATGGTATTCACGCCATCTTCAGATCTCTAATATGGGGCAGGAGATCTGCTAGAATCAAATTGGAAACTTTACAAAGGGGGAAAGAAGAAGGGGGACTGGCGGTTCCAAATGCCTGGATATACTTTCTAGCAGGGCAGGGCCAGCATATGAGGGGGTGGAAGGACAGTAATAACTCTACTACGGGATCAGGAGGCAGACTTTTATCGCATCTCTCAGGCAGGGATCCATTGGTTCAAGGGCTGGAGGATGGAACGTTTGAGAGATTGGGAACACAGTTTCCAACAGTTCATCTAGTCCAGAAGAGCTGGACAGCTTTCAAAAAGATTCGAGGAATACAGGGTTTAACGATCTACTCACCAATTTGGGATAATGTGCACCTGGAGGAATTTTGTAAAATGGGGTCGATGTTGCCGTGGCAGAAGAAAGGGGTGCAGTATGTGGGACAATTGATGAAAGAGGGGAGGGTGCGGCCATTTTCCGAACTAAGGGAGGCTTATGATATTCCGGGAGCCTGGGAGTTTCAGTACCTTGGGATTCAACACGCATGGAGGGCACAAAGACGGAGTATGGATATGAATATTAATAAAGACATCACGATAGACTATATATGTTCGTCAGGGAACTCAAAAGGAGTGATCTCAGGGATCTACAATGACTTGTTACATATATTTCTGGAAGGGTACCGATCAAAAGCTAAAAGTAAATGGGAGAGTGACGTGGGGGATATAACGGAGGAGCAGTGGGAAGCAATACTTGAAACGGTGCCCAGACTATCCCTAAGCGAACAAGCGAGATTATCCCAACTATATATAATCCACAGGACGTACAGGACTCCGATGGTACTGTGTAGAGCGGGACTGAGACGGGATTCGTGTTGTCCCAGGTGCAGTTCGGAGGGGGCCGACTTAATCCATATGTTATGGTCGTACCCCCGCCTGTCGGTTTTCTGGACAACGGTTATTACCAGAATAGAAGGAGTATATGACTGTACGATTCCAAAAAATCCGATTATTGTGTGTACTGGGGGATGTGTCGGAGATTTCAATATCTGAGGCGAGTAGGATAGCTGTCGCCAGACTATTATACATCGCGCGAAAGCTAATAGCTAGTAAATGGATAGATCAGGAACCTCCGACAAGGCAAGAATTTATCCGAAAGGCACAACAAACTATAAGGCAAGAAGAACTAGTATATAGGAGAAGGAACAATGATCATACTTTCGAACAAATTTGGGCGGCCTGGTTGGCATGTAATTAAAGTAGACCCTAAACATGGAAATGGAGAGACTAAATATAGGTATTAAAGAGGTTGCGTACTGGGAGGGGGGGGGGGGGAAGGGGCTTTATACATGGGTTATATATGGGGTTATGCGTTTATATGTTTCATGCAATATCTTGATTGTCACTTTTGAAAACTCTTCGGATTTGTCTTGATTTTGTTTGTTTTTGAAATAAATAAAAACAACTGGTTAAAAAAAAAAGAACTAGCTATAGAGCCAGGGAGCCGGGCATAGTAAATAGACCTCCTGCTGTATACTGGGGGCTGTGTGCAGCCTCCTGCTGTATATTGGGGCTGTGTGCAGCCTCCTGCTGTATATGGGGACTGTGTGCAGCCTCCTGCTGTATACTTGGGGCTATGTACGGTCTCCTGCTGTATACTGGGGGCTGTGTGCTGCCTCCTGCTCTATACTGGGGTTGTTTATGATCTCCTGCTGTATACTGGGGGCTGTGTGCTGCCTCTTGCTGTATACTGGGGGCTGTGTGCTGCCTCTTACTATATACTAGGGGCTGTGTGCTGCCTCCTGCTCTATACTGGGGTTGTTTATGATCTCCTGCTGTATACTGGGGTCAGTGTGCGGCCTCCTGCTGTATACTGGGAGCTGTTTGCGATCTATTGCAGTATACTGGGGATGGTAACTAAATATTCTTAGTTATAGCAAAATAGAATGATTATTTTGCACATCAAAACATTTCCTGGAGTGGCAGAGCCACATTCATCCATGAAAGGGGCGGAGCTATGTGTACACTTAGGTTAACATTCTACTGTGACATCACAATAATAAAGGGGGAGTAATAAAGGGGTTGGGCTAACCCGAAGGGGCAAAACCATATGCATCCATGAAGGGGCGGGGCTATAAAGGGTAGAGCTATCAAAAGGGCTGTTCTATGAAGTTGGTGGGGCTATCTGGAGGGGGCAGAGCTATGATAAATACATAAAGGGGGGGGCTAAACAGGGGGCGGAGATATATGGAGGATCAGAATTATGAAGTGGGAGGGGCTATGTGGATAGGCGGATATATGAAGTGGGTGTGTCTGTGGAGGGATGTGGGGGTGGAACTGTAAAGTGGGTGGGGCTATGTGGAGGGGCGTAGCTATGATACACTCAGATTTATAAATTAGATAGTAGCTCCATATTTCTAAAGGGCCCGTCACACACGTCAACGTCCGAGCGATCTGATCAACGATCCGACTTGACCTAGGTCACTTGAACGACATTTTTTGATCGCTAGTGAGGTGTCACACGTACAGATATCATGAACGACGCAGCAACGACTCCGCGGCAAGCAAACGATACTAGCAGTCGTTTGGATACCTATATTCCTATGTTCTGAATAGGTGAAGTCGTTAATGACATCGTTATCATGGTGTCACACAGGCCGACGCTGCAGGTTGAACGGACGACTGACTGATTTATGGTCCGGTTCATAAACCTGCGATCAACGATCAGCCGACTTATCGCTGGTCGTATCGACGTGTCACACGCTACGACGTCGTTATGACATCGTTTGAACGTCTCAAGACCCGTGACGTTTCGACGATATCGTTCACAATATTGTAGTGTGTGACCGGCCCTGTAGACGGATCTCCAGATCCCCAGCATTAATTTTATATGGGTCATTCATCAGATTTCACATTACAATCTGAATTGTACGGTATTGATTAGATCTATTCCATTTGCTGTACTTACTTCTGAAAATCCATGTCAGACTGGCTGTGTAATCCTAATATTAAAGAGGTTGTCTGTTTTTTTCTATAATTTACATGTGTATCTAGGCTGCAAAATGTTGACAGTTTGTAATATACATCCTGTCAAAATTTTGCATAGTTACCCAGATATCACCTATCCAACCAGAGAACGTCCAGAGGGCGTGTTTGTGTTGGAGCCTGTAGGACGGCAGGTGGGCGAGAGCGTGGACTGGAGCCACTCCATCCCACTGCTCACTCCCCAATGCTCCCCCACTCAGCCCCACTGCCCAGCTCACCCTGCAATACCCCTGCTCACCCCTCCACTGTTCCTGTTCACCCACCACTGCCCCCACTGCCCCCACTCACCCTGCAATGCCTCCAATCAGCCCCCACTGCCCCCACTCACCCTCCACTGCCTCCGCTCACTCCCCACTGCCTCCGCTCACCCTGCAATGCTTCAAATCACCCCCCACTGCACCCGCTCACCCCCACTGCCCGCCGCTCACTCTGCAATGTCCCCGCTCACCACCCACTGCCCTTGCTTACCCCCAAAATGCCGCCGCTCACCCCGCAATGCCGCTGCTCACCCCACATTGCCTCAATACCCCCACTTTCTTGCACTGCTCCTGCACAGCCCCACTCACTCACCAATGCCCCCACTCACCCCGAACAGCCACTGCTCACCCCTCCCTTGCACAGTCACCCGCTCAACCCCTTGCATAGCTCTGCTCGCCCCCAATGCCCCCGGTTACCCACCAATGCCCCCACTTATCCTCAATACACCCGCTCATCCTGCACAGCCACCACTCACCACCCCATTACCCCACCCCTCCCACACAGCCACCGCTCACCCACTCATTCCTCCGCTCACTCCACAAAGCCCCTGCTCACCCACAAACACCCTGCTCACTTCCCACACAGGTCCCGCTCACCCCCCGCACAGCCCACTCACCCCTAGAGAGCACTTGCACACTAAATCACACGTACATTTAGGAATACAAAGACGGTGGCTGCATGACTCATCACACTCCACAATTACAGTAATCATAGGATTACATCGGAGGGGGAACTTGGTGGAAGCTAATAAAGTGGATAACGAGGTGTCTCTGTCTGTTTTTTTATGTAATAAAGGATTTATCTCATTGTTGTGTTTTTTTCCTCTTTACTGAGAGTATTGCTAATGGCAATAATTAGCAATAGGGCATTGACACCAGCTGCCAAAAAATGCTGACATCAACCCTTTTATTATCCAGTCTGCCATCGCTACACGGCATCTGGAAGAGCGGGGTAACCGCCAGTTTTGGCGTTTCTAATGGAGGCACCAATTCTGGAGCAGCTGTTGCCTGCAATTTTCAGTGTGGGGGCCTAGAATGCTTGGGCCACACCATGCTGAAATTTACAGCCCCCAGCTGCCTGGGTTACCTTGGCTGGCAACAGAAAATACAGCGAAGCCCACGCCAATTTTTTTTAATTCTATATTTAAATAAATAAAAAAAATAGTGCTCCCTTGTATTTTTCATTTTTGACCAAGAATTTAAACACTTTATTAATACAAAACAAATTCAGGTTTTTAAGTAAAAATATATGTATTTACATACATTAAGAGAGAGCTGGGGGGATGGTTAGAATCAAGGGACACAAGAGACACTGCCAGTGTTGTAATGTCACCACCCTCCCGATGCTATAGCTTCAGGTCAACATCTAGTATATTCAATATGTAATGTGAAATCTGGTGACAGATCTGTTCCAATTTAAACAACCTGTAGCTGGTTATAAGTGGATCTTATTGATTATTGATTAACCCCAATGTTTCTCTACTTTCTGCTGTTGATCAGAGGTGGCCGCTCTCTCATCATAACGCACCCTGTACTTGCAGGTCATCTAGGCTTTATGTAATACAATCCTTGATGCACAGGTACATTGTGGGGCCTTAAAACGTTAAATACCACAACCAACAGCAAAATGTTATTATCTAAATGTTGTGGTTTGGAGATCTTTATTAAAAAGAGCACTTCAAAGAAATAATAGTAAATTAATCAGCACAACTGAATCTAAAAATGAAATAATGCTGACAGACACAATAATAATTACATAGTGTATGAAAGCCACCTAATAAGCCAATATTATTAATTTTCTATATATAATTCATTATTTTCTAGTTGCGCACATATCAAGAGAAGAACCAAGTATTACTTTCGATGGTCTCCAGGTTAGAGGCACAGCTCTACGAACTAAAGGTGAGTTTCATGGGGAAAGTCTCGAGTATTTGTCAAAAGTGAAGAGATTTTAGTTCAAGTTTTGCTTGTGGTCAAACATTCTACCTCATTTATGTAGATTTGTGGCAGCTGATAAGAACTAAGAGATCCGAGGGTAAAGGTCTCAGTGATGGTCATCCAACCCTTCATGCAGCCATTACATTTACTGATATCACTAACGACCCACAGAAAACTGAACACTTCCAAAATCAGTGCTTTACAGTATAGGAATTTTGTATAAATGGTTTTCATGAGTTACAGCCATGTTTTTTAACCCGGTCAGATAACTGTCAGCTAGACACTTATTTGGCTGTCAATGCTGCCACACAGCCATCAATATGTGAGGTTGGCTGTTTTCACATTGATAAAGATGGAGAACCCTGTGTCCTGATATCTCTGCCTGGGACCTTTCTCCTATCAGAAAAAAAGAACTTGACTAGTGATGAGCGAGTGCAATCGTTACTATTTGCTACTCGCATCGATATTGTGGCATGCGTGCTATTCGTTACATTGTGAGGATTTGTGCACTCACCTCGCAATATTTACATTTCCCACCCAGCATGTTTGGTGTCTGATTTGCAGCCACTAAACATGTTGGGCTTGTTAACCAATCACAGTAATGCCGCAGTCATGTAGTTTGTGCAAGTTGTCATTCATCTCTGCCTTTTTACAGCCCTCCAGACCTCATCGCTATTCGGTTACAGTGTCTTTTTTCTTTGGTTATACTGTGCCTGTCAATCACAGTAATGCAATTATTAAAGGTGAATATGGCAATACTATGACTGGCAAGCAATCACAGTATGTTTATTGGCTGAAAGTCAGTCAGTAAACCTGCTAGGCAGCTAACTCGAATATCAAAAGTGAAATCCAAAACACTCACAGAGTACCGAGTATGGCGAATACCGTACTACTCGTGCGAGTAGCGAATAGTAATGAGTAAATTGCTCATCACTAGGGAGAATTAGTGAGCATCAGAAGGCAATAGCTGAAAACCAGCTTCAACATGCCCATCAGACTAACACTCAGCCACCACACATAACTGTCAAGTGGGTGTGGATTGCTGATATTTGTGAGGTTCTTGAGAACTTTGAATACTGCACCAAGATCGTGAGCGGTGATGAGGCTATTATGAGCGTAACCGTCCTACTGCTCTGTCTGTTGAAACGAGAGCTGCATAATCTGAAAGAGGAAGCTTTGAGTGCCCAGCAGGCATCTATGGAGACAGATTTTCCAATGGATGATACAACACAGCCCAGCCAATATTTACAGACAACATTGGGTGATGATGACGAAAACGAGGATGAGGATGAGGAGGGAGAGGACCTATTTTTCTGTACTACAGAAGGGACTCCCAGCCCTAGCTTCATGTCTGTCCAGCATGGATGTGCTGGAGAGAAGGAGGTGGAGAGGATCCGTTATCCCAGCACCATTGTGGGTGCAGTCACCACTCACTATCCGTTATCCCAGCACCATTGTGGCTGCAGTCAACCCTCACTATCTGTTATCCCAGCACCATTGTGGCTGCAGTCACCACTCACTATCCGTTATCCCAGCACCATTGTGGGTGCAGTCACCACTCACTATCCGTTATCCCAGCACCATTGTGGCTGCAGTCACCACTCACTATCCGTTATCCCAGCACCATTGTGGGTGCAGTCACTGCTCACTATCCGTTATCCCAGCACCATTGTGGGTGCAGTCACCGCTCACTATCCGTTATCCCAGCACCATTGTAGGTGCAGTCACCGCTCACTATCCGTTATCCCAGCACCATTGTGGGTGCAGTCACCACTCACTATCCATTATCCCAGCACCATTGTGGCTGCAGTCACCACTCACTATCCGTTATCCCAGCACCATTGTGGCTGCAGTCACCACTCACTATCCGTTATCCTGGCACCATTGTGGCTGCAGTCACCACTCACTATCCATTATCCCAGCACCATTGTGGCTGCAGTCACCACTCACTATCCGTTATCCCAGCACCATTGTAGGTGCAGTCACCACTCACTATCCGTTATCCCAGCATCATTGTGGGTGCAGTCACCACTCACTATCTGTTATCCCAGCACCATTGTGGGTGCAGTCACTGCTCACTATCCGTTATCCCAGCACCATTGTGGGTGCAGTCACCGCTCACTATCCGTTATCCCAGCACCATTGTGGGTGCAGTCACCACTCACTATCCATTATCCCAGCACCATTGTGGCTGCAGTCACCACTCACTATCCGTTATCCCAGCACCATTGTGGCTGCAGTCACCACTCACTATCCGTTATCCTGGCACCATTGTGGCTGCAGTCACCACTCACTATCCATTATCCCAGCACCATTGTGGCTGCAGTCACCACTCACTATCCGTTATCCCAGCACCATTGTGGCTGCAGTCACCAGCTCACTATCTGTTATCCCAGCACCATTGTGGGTGCAGTCATCACTCACTATCCGTTATCCCAGCACCATTGTGGCTGCAGTCACCGCTCACTATTCTTTGCCCCAGCACCAGCGCAGCTGTAGTAATCGCTTGGTGCTTGACAGCACAACTTAAGGGGTTAACAGTGGTAGATTGCTGAAGAGATCTGCTGATATGTGTGGGAAATGATGTGAGGTCAGCGCCTGAGCCCGCAACAAGGGGACAGGGGAGAACCTAGGACATACAGCTATGTTCTAGATCGATAAGGTGTTAAATAAAAAGTGAAAAGAGGTATATTATATCTCGCTTTTGTCTTATTTAGAAGTCAATCAGCAACAACGGGAATGAGGAGCTCAAATTCCACCAAGAAACTTTTCAAGCATGGAAACGAGAAATATCAGAAATAGGGAGGGAGACATCTGCAAAGAATGAAGACCAAAATGATAAAACAGTCAAAAAGAGAAAAGGTAAGTGTGAGGATCACCTCTGTGTGTGATGTCGGTCATAGAGAATTCATGTGGGGCAGATGTCACCTGTCAGTGCTGGGGTTGTCACAGTTATGATGCCTGACAATGATTTGGTGACTGTACCAGCCACAGTGACTGTACAGTAGTATCATGTAACATATATGATGTAATATGTATGGCTGGTGGCTCAGTGGTTAGCGTACGGCATGGTGGCTCAGTGGTTAGCACTGCAGTCTTACAGCCCTGTAATCCACTATGGACGAAATAGCGCTATATAAGTGAACAAATATTATTACTAGATGTGGACCCGATGCTAATACATCAGGAGGGTGGTGACAACACAATGGGCGCAGGCTCAGTAATGCTGGGGCGGTGGCTGTCTCTCTCCCCTGTGCTCTCTTCCCTGTTCGCTCTCTCCCTCATTTGCTGTCTCTCTTCCCCCTGTGCTCTTTCCTTTGACTTGTCTCCCCTCTGTGCGCTGTCTTCTTCATTCATCTGCTCTCTCACTTGCCTGTGCCCCCCTGAGCACAATGTCTGTCCCCTTTGTGTGCTGTCTCTGTCCTCCTGTGCCCTCACTCCATGCCCGGTGCACTCTCTCTCTCTGCCCCCTGTACGCTCGTCTGTGCGTGCTTTCTGTGTCCCCCTTTGCAGAGATCTGGAGATGGGAGGAGAGTGTGCGGAGAGTGTGAGAGGTAAGTGGAGCGTGCGGAGATCGGGAGAGCGGAACGTGCAGAGATCGGAAAAGGGGCGGGGGGGGAGCGGGCAAGTGGGGATCGGGAGAGGAACGTGCGGAGATCAAGAGACAGGTGAGGAGCGGAGCGTGCGGAGACCGGAGATGGAAACAGAATGTGCAGAATCCAGGAGAGGGGAGAGGAGGGAAGTGTGCAGAGACCAAGTGTGGGGAGCGGAGTGTGTGGAGACCAGGACCAGGAGAGAGAAGAGCATGCCGAGACCAGTGGAGGGGAGCATGTGGAGACCGGGATCGGGGGAGGGAAGGGGAGCGGAGGGCGCAGAGACCAAGACAAAGGAGGGGAGCGGAGCGGAGCGCATAGAGAGTGAGACTGTGGAAGGGGTGGAGAGTGGAGACCGGGAACAGGGGAGGGGACAGTTGTGGGCAGAGACCGGGACCGACAAAGGGGAGCACTCCATGGGGAGACCAGGGGAGGGGAGGGGAGCTTAGCATGCAGAATGGAGCATCTAGAGACCAGGACCAGGGGAAGGGAGCACAGCTTGCAAAAACTGGGACGAGGGAAAGCGGGCAGAGACCGGGACCAAGGAAGGGGAGCAGAGCATATGGAGACCAGGACTGCGGGAGGGATCGGAGTGTGCAGAGACTTGAGGGGGAGATAGGAGCATGCGGAGAACCGGACTAAGGTAGAGGAGCAGAGCATGCAGAGACCAGGACCAGGGAAGAGGAGTGTGCAGTGACCGGGCCTGGGGGAGGGGAGAAGATAAAGCGGAGACTCAGGCCAGGGGAGGGGAGCGGAGTGTGCAGAGACTAGGACCGGGGGAGGGGAGCATGCTAAGACTGGGGGAGCTGTAATAATAATACCTGCTCTCTGTGCTCTCCCACTCCGTGTCTGCTAAAGGACCTTTTATGATTTCACAGTCATTTGATCTGTGACTCCGCCCATGACTGTGACATCACCACAGGTCTTATATGTAATGAGAGGCGCAGAGGTGATTTGGAGGTGTGCAGCGAGAGGTAGGAGGGGAGTGGGAGGCGGGAGGGGGGCGACATAGGCAGCGTCGGTGTTGTTTGTCGCTTCCAGCGTTCATTATATTCGGACACCTATCACTTGGGTGTCTGAACATGGCGACCAGAACTTGTTCTGTCCTCTGACCAATCAGAGGATAGGAGGACACCCTGACGGCCGAAGTTGATGATAGATGGGACAGGGCAGTTATATAAAAAGATATTATTATTATGTAGGCGCATTTCTTACATTATATTTTTTTCTCATAGGTTCCATCTACCGCTGGCTGAGAAAAGACAGAAAATCCAAATATAAAATAACACCTGAAAAAGACACAGAGCAAAAACCAAAAGATAAAAAGAAAGTCAAAAAGAGAGGAGGTAAGTGTGAGGATCACCTCCATGTGTGATGTCGGTCAGTGAGAAGAATTCATGTGGAGCAGATATTATCTATCAGTACTGGGATTATCACATGTATGATGGATAACAATGATCCCGCACCTCTGTATGGAGAATATTCCTCAGCTGACCGGCCACAGTCACTGTACAGTAGTATCATGTCATATGGAGACCTATCACTTATATTATATTTACTTCTCATAGGTTCCATCTTCCATTGGCCCAAAAAAGGCCAAAAATCTGACAACGAACAGTTAACATCTGGAATAAATCTGAAAAAAGAAGAATTGGATAATGAAGAAGGAACATCTGGAATCAGCAATGAACAAGAACAAAAAAATGATAAAGTCAAAAAGAGAGGAGGTAAGTGTGAGGATCACCTCCATGTGTGATGTCGGTCAGTGAGAAGAATTCATGTGGAGCAGATATTATCTATCAGTACTGGGATTATCACATGTATGATGGATAACAATGATCCCGCACCTCTGTATGGAGAATATTCCTCAGCTGACCGGCCACAGTCACTGTACAGTAGTATCATGTCATATGGAGACCTATCACTTATATTATATTTACTTCTCATAGGTTCCATTTTCCATTGGCCCAAAAAAGGCCAAAAATCTGACAACGAACAGTTAACATCTGGAATAAATCTGAAAAAAGAAGAATTGGATAATGAAGAAGGAACATCTGGAATCAGCAATGAACAAGAACAAAAAAATGATAAAGTCAAAAAGAGAGGAGGTAAGTGTGAGGATCACCTCCATGTGTGATGTCGGTCAGTGAGAAGAATTCATGTGGAGCAGATATTATCTATCAGTACTGGGATTATCACATGTATGATGGATAACAATGATCCCGCACCTCTGTATGGAGAATATTCCTCAGCTGACCGGCCACAGTCACTGTACAGTAGTATCATGTCATATGGAGACCTATCACTTATATTATATTTACTTCTCATAGGTTCCATCTTCCATTGGCCCAAAAAAGGCCAAAAATCTGACAACGAACAGTTAACATCTGGAATAAATCTGAAAAAAGAAGAATTGGATAATGAAGAAGGAACATCTGGAATCAGCAATGAACAAGAACAAAAAAATGATAAAGTCAAAAAGAGAGGAGGTAAGTGTGAGGATCACCTCCATGTGTGATGTCGGTCAGTGAGAAGAATTCATGTGGAGCAGATATTATCTATCAGTACTGGGATTATCACATGTATGATGGATAACAATGATCCCGCACCTCTGTATGGAGAATATTCCTCAGCTGACCGGCCACAGTCACTGTACAGTAGTATCATGTCATATGGAGACCTATCACTTATATTATATTTACTTCTCATAGGTTCCATCTTCCATTGGCCCAAAAAAGGCCAAAAATCTGACAACGAACAGTTAACATCTGGAATAAATCTGAAAAAAGAAGAATTGGATAATGAAGAAGGAACATCTGGAATCAGCAATGAACAAGAACAAAAAAATGATAAAGTCAAAAAGAGAGGAGGTAAGTGTGAGGATCACCTCCATGTGTGATGTCGGTCAGTGAGAAGAATTCATGTGGAGCAGATATTATCTATCAGTACTGGGATTATCACATGTATGATGGATAACAATGATCCCGCACCTCTGTATGGAGAATATTCCTCAGCTGACCGGCCACAGTCACTGTACAGTAGTATCATGTCATATGGAGACCTATCACTTATATTATATTTACTTCTCATAGGTTCCATTTTCCATTGGCCCAAAAAAGGCCAAAAATCTGACAACGAACAGTTAACATCTGGAATAAATCTGAAAAAAGAAGAATTGGATAATGAAGAAGGAACATCTGGAATCAGCAATGAACAAGAACAAAAAAATGATAAAGTCAAAAAGGAGGAGGTAAGTGTGAGGATCACCTCCATGTGTGATGTCGGTCAGTGAGAAGAATTCATGTGGAGCAGATATTATCTATCAGTACTGGGATTATCACATGTATGATGGATAACAATGATCCCGCACCTCTGTATGGAGAATATTCCTCAGCTGACCGGCCACAGTCACTGTACAGTAGTATCATGTCATATGGAGACCTATCACTTATATTATATTTACTTCTCATAGGTTCCATCTTCCATTGGCCCAAAAAAGGCCAAAAATCTGACAACGAACAGTTAACATCTGGAATAAATCTGAAAAAAGAAGAATTGGATAATGAAGAAGGAACATCTGGAATCAGCAATGAACAAGAACAAAAAAATGATAAAGTCAAAAAGAGAGGAGGTAAGTGTGAGGATCACCTCCATGTGTGATGTCGGTCAGTGAGAAGAATTCATGTGGAGCAGATATTATCTATCAGTACTGGGATTATCACATGTATGATGGATAACAATGATCCCGCACCTCTGTATGGAGAATATTCCTCAGCTGACCGGCCACAGTCACTGTACAGTAGTATCATGTCATATGGAGACCTATCACTTATATTATATTTACTTCTCATAGGTTCCATCTTCCATTGGCCCAAAAAAGGCCAAAAATCTGACAACGAACAGTTAACATCTGGAATAAATCTGAAAAAAGAAGAATTGGATAATGAAGAAGGAACATCTGGAATCAGCAATGAACAAGAACAAAAAAATGATAAAGTCAAAAAGAGAGGAGGTAAGTGTGAGGATCACCTCCATGTGTGATGTCGGTCAGTGAGAAGAATTCAAGTGGAGCAGATATTATCTATCAGTACTGGGATTATCACATGTATGATGGATAACAATGATCCCACACCTCTGTATTGAGAAGATTCTTCAGCTGACCGGCCACAGTCACTGTACAGTAGTATCATGTCATATGGAGTCCTATCACTTATATTATATTTTCTTGTTGTAGGTTTCATCTTCCATTGGCCCAAGAAAAAACCAAAATCAGTAAAAGAACAGTTGGATTAGTAGATAGATAAATAGATAAGATAGATTTGTAGATAAATAAATGGATTAATGATAGTTGATAGGATAGATATAAGGATAAATAGATGGATAGATAGGATAGATATATAGATTTATAAATAGGTGGATTAATAAATAGGATATATAGGTGTATAGATAATAGATGGATGGATGGATTAGATGGATGGATGGATAGATAGGATAGATATATAGATTTATAAATAGGTGGATTAATAAATAGGACATATAGGAGGATGGATGGGTGGATGGATGGATGGATGGATAGATGGATTAGATGGATGAATGAATGAATGGATGGATGGATAGATAGATGGATTAATTAGATAGATGAATAGATTGGATGGATGGATAGATGGATGGATGGATAGATGGATGGATGGATAGATGGATGGATAGATAGATAGATAGATAGATAGATAGATAGATTAATTAGATAGATGAATAGATTGGATGGATGGATAGATGGATGGATGGATGGATGAATGAATGGATGGATGGATAGATAGATGGATTAATTAGATAGATGAATAGATTGGATGGATGGATAGATGGATGGATGGATAGATGGATGGATGGATGGATGGATGGATAGATTAATTAGATGAATAGATTGGATGGATGGATAGATGGATGGATGAATGGATGAATGGATGGATGGATGGATAGATAGATTAATTAGATGAATAGATTGGATGGATGGATAGATGGATGGATGAATGGATGAATGGATGGATGGATGGATAGATAGATAGATTAATTAGATGAATAGATTGGATGGATGGATAGATGGATGGATGAATGGATGAATGGATGGATGGATGGATAGATAGATAGATTAATTAGATAGATGAATAGATTGGATGGATGGATAGATGGATGGATGGATGAATGAATGGATGGATGGATAGATAGATGGATTAATTAGATAGATGAATAGATTGGATGGATGGATAGATGGATGGATGGATAGATGGATGGATGGATGGATAGATTAATTAGATGAATAGATTGGATGGATGGATAGATGGATGGATGAATGGATGAATGGATGGATGGATAGATAGATAGATTAATTAGATGAATAGATTGGATGGATGGATAGATGGATGGATGAATGGATGAATGGATGGATGGATGGATAGATAGATAGATTAATTAGATAGATGAATAGATTGGATGGATGGATAGATGGATGGATGGATAGATGGATGGATGGATGGATGGATGGATAGATTAATTAGATGAATAGATTGGATGGGTGGATGGATGGATGGATGAATGGATAGATGGATAGATGG